>LBNU01036656.1:39502-95302 GCA_014162995.1 Artemisia annua | reverse complement strand
ATATGTCAGAACAGTGGCCTACTCCGTACTAGCACTGTTCCGAACAGTAATCAGGTACAATTTGGAGTAGTATAAATACTTCTCATTTACTCACTTATATTTTTAGCATTTACTGCATATTTACACACACACATTTATCTACCACCAACCCATACTTACTCTCACGCCGGACGCTTGGTCCTGGGTACAGAAACCGCGGGCGAGGCCTAACGCGTTTATTGTGATCGCAGGTTATAGCCCTTGACTACGCCCTCGTCCGAGAGACTTCGTAAGTGTGACAAAGTTTACACAAACAAGATTGGGCGCCATCCGTGGACCTTAACATTCGATAGTCTGCCCAGGTTATAGAATGACAGGTCTCGGTCCGCGGAAACTTCCGGACATGAAGAAAATGATGACCTCACGACGAGGGAACAAATCGAGGCGCATCTGTCTGCCCTCAAGGAGCCTGTTAGCGCTCACAACGAAGGAGAATGTTCCTCCCATCCGATTAAACTTTGATGACATGGGTCTCAACAATGAGCGGAGGTCGAGACCGGAGACGTGGAGAAATAGTTACGGGGGAAAGAGTGTCTGATGAGGTCTGGGAAAACCCTTTAAGATTATCTAATTCGCCGTTGACCCGTCGACTCTTGGAGTTCTCAGCCCCCGAACCACAAAGATGCCCGTCCCAGCTTAGGCTTTAATGACGGATCATCGGACCCGGAAGGATCACCTCACCCAGATTCTCCGGAGCAGCCATGCAAGGGCATTGGCCTTAGGCCTATGCCCGTATGGTGGCCGTATGTTCCAAACAGACGCTAGATGGCAGCGCCGGGATGTATGACAAGCTCCCTGTCCGGAAGTATCTTGACGAGTGGGCTGATCTCGTTACCAGTTTGCAAGCTCGATTCTGCCTCCCAGAAAGAGTGCTTCAAAGGGACGCCCACCCGAAATCACCAAAATACAAGAAATGCCAAATGAATCTCTCCCGAGTTCAAAGAGAGATGGACGCGACGGAGTCGCGGTGTTCGATACAGGGAGTCCCCCCGTCGGAAAGTTATGAAGAATTTCGTCTTTCATGGACTCTTGCAAGAATCCAGAACTAGCTAAGCGGTTCGGCTGATCGGTCCGACGTGAGAGATGATGAGGCGAGTGGATGATTTTGTTAGGGCCGAAAAAGCCTTCCAGCGAGACGAATTACCACAAGGAGAAAGCGAGATGTCCGAAGAAATTTGCAGGGGGGAAAGTTTCCGAAGGGAAACGATAAACCGTATCGGGGGTTTTACGGGCCAGATAGACGACATAATGAAGGGTAGGTCCAATGCACTAACGGACCGTGAAAGGATACGCCCCGTATCCGGCCCAGGAGGAGCAAAGCGCCTCTACTCCCACCTAGAAATGACTATCAGGGCCGCGCCCGCAAATAATCCTCCTCCAAAGACTGACTTTAAACTCCCTCTCGCAAAAAACTCCCAAAGAAAAGAATTAGCGAGCCGGACACGTCAGCTAACACTGCCCAACCCTAAACCCCATGGAATTACCCTCCGCGAAAGAAAATCAAAGATAAATAACTGTACTTACCATAATGGAAAAAGGGTCAATTCACGACGACGACTGGCAGAGCAGTTGCAAAGACAGTTGGAGGAAGGCACCTCCGATCAGGTAAGGCTAAACCACCTTATTAAGATGTTAGGCAAAAGGGAGTGGGCGAGAAGGGAGAAGCCAGCAAGAAGGGGGAAGATTATCAATATGGTCCGACCCAGTCGGAAGGAAGGAAAAGGAAGGACAGGGAAGTCGGGGAGGATTGATGACGTGCCAATAGTTGTTCCCAACCGGTGCTCCACCCGAACGACGTCTCGACGAACCCCTCATTTGTGGAAGCATTATAGAAGGATATTTTGGTCCGGCCGGGTCTTCGTAGACGAAGGGGGCTTGCGGTAGAAGTCTGTTCGACATTGCTTCAACAATTTACACCCCTCCACTCAGGTTCGACTAAAACCCACTCCCGCACAGATTACTGGTTTCTCCCCGGCAAACGTCACGAGGCGTTAGGAAGTTAGAAATGGGTGAATTGGGGGGACGGTCTGTCTAGGAAAACGACAATGAGGTTCACAGTAATACTGGCTCCATCCCCCCCTACAATGTGATCCTCCGGGGCCGAAGCGGTTAAAAGCTCTCCGAGCGATCATCAACAATCCATGCAAATGATGAAGTTCCCAACACCAGGGGTATCACACGTTGGTTACCCGGTCCAGATTGCAATATGGAATGTAGAAGGGCTGGAAGACCAGGCAAGCATCCCCCAGACGAAGTGTGCAAGAGAGCCAAGGGGAAAATCGCCCCCCAGAAGAAATAATGGTCAAATCCGGCATAGACCCCGATCAACTGGTCACCAATTGGGGGATAATTTGACTGAGAATGCAAAACTCCTTCCTGAAGAACTGGCTGACGAGGAATATGGACGTGTTCGCATGGGAAACCGTCCGACATGACGGGGATGCCCGACGGATTTATCAACAACAGTCTCTAACGGCTAACCTGTCCGATCCGAACCCGTCTGCCAAAAACGGAGAAGTGTTTGCTTCGATCGAAGTCGGCGGCTACAAAAGGTAAGTGGAAGAGATGGGTCCGAGCTGGAATTGTTATCGTCCGTGAAGATACCCTACGTGGATCTCCTAACCCAGTGTTGGTCAAGAAATGTGATGGCACCGGAGGATCGGTGTTGACTTCAAAACATCACTCAGGCCTTGCCCGAAAGGACTACACCCTCTTACCGGATATAGATTGGAAAATTGAATCCAGTTATGGGATATAGGTACAAATGTTTTTTGATGGCAACAAGGGGGTATCCATCAGGTGGCAGAGTGGCCAAGGAGGACGAAGAAAAAGACAGCGTCTACACGGACGGCAGGGAACTTATTGCTACAGCCTGAAGATCGCGTTCGCGTCTTAAGAAATTCCGGGGGCCACTTAGCCAAAGATTGGTGGAGCCACGGCTTCCAAGAACAGCTGGGGAGAAATTTGGAGGCTTACGTAGACACAGTGGTTATCAAGGTGAACAGGAAAGGGGGAGTGCTAGGAGAAGTGTCTCGGAAACGTCGACAACTTAGAGAAAATCAACATGAAGCTCAACGCCAAAAAAAAAGTGCTCGTTGGCATGGGAGGAGGGCCCCAATTTCTAGGATATCCTAGTCAGCTTCAGAAGGGAGATACGAGCGCAACCCCTAAAGAACGAGACCGTCCGGCTATATACACAATCACTTATATATTATTTTTTTTGCTTACCATGGATTATTTTGTGCTACATTGCAAACACAAACATCCTATAAGTTTGTTCCCTTACGCCTATTACAGATCAGCTAAACTTAGTAATGCTTACTTGATTGATGTATTTCTCCAAGTGTCACATTTGTTATTAATTTTTGCAAAATTCATGTATAGACTATATATATAGAGCGGTCGTTAATTATGGACCATGTTGACTAATCGAGTTAAAGTTGCAAAAGGTTACGAGAAAGCAATCGGGACGCCAATAACTCTGGTCATATTCTAAAGTGAAAAATCACAAAAGTACCCTATATGGGCTTTATGGTATTTTGACATATTGTATATGTGACTTAACTTATCATGATTAATCAAAATTATTTCGAACATTGCCTTTATACCAACATGTTTTGCCAAGCCTACTGATATATTCAGTACCAAAGTAAGCTTGCAAAACAAAATTATCAAAGTTTGACTGATATATTCAGCCACACTAAACTTTTATTACAAGAACATATAACTTTAGTGGTAAATAGGGGTGATTGTTTCATACGTAGTATTAATTTGGCATTTGAAATGTTATAGGTTTGACTCAAAAGTACAAATCTAATGTGTATCATTTTGTGTTTTTGTCAATATATGTAATGTAATGCCCAAAGCACATAATCTTCAATTCCTTTCCTTTTGTCCCGCGAAATACTAAAAATTTCTTTGTGCGCATACGTTATAACATGAATAGATTGCGTTATGTCATTACAAATAGATGTTACTTTGCATCCTGCTCGAATATTGCACGACTGAGTATCCTGAATAACAAGCATACACCAGCCATCCAACCCAAATGGGTGACTTTAGTTTTTTTATGAACTCCAAAAGTTTTTGATGTTCCGTTATCCCGATTAATACAAGTAAGCTTTTAATTTCGTGCAACTTTTTTTTTAACGGTTATGGTACTTGGTAGTTAAGCATTAGTGGTGTCCTGTAAATTCGAAACACAAATATCTATATATATCTTATCTATTATACTTAAAGCTTATCCCCCTTAATTTAATGTGCAAGGGGGGTTGTGCACAACCATAAGTACGGTACAAACATGCCAAAGCTCTACATAAGTTCCCAATTGAATGTCTACAATTATGTGCAAAGAATACAAACAATCCTTGAGTTACACAACTCATAAATTTGTGTATTGAAAAAAGAATACAAATCATCCTCATTGTATCAATAAGTCTTTAAATATAAGACTTTTCAGTTGGATTTTGAAGCTTATAAATAAAACTATCACCATCTCATTTTTTTTAACGATCTTCACCACCATCCTCTGTTTCTATCCTAATCACCCTCGCAATCTTCCAATGTCTGCAAACCAAAAAGTATAAGAATTCAACAAATCAAAAATATTTCACTGACAAGGTTTGGCATGAAATATCAGTATACTTAATCTGTTTTGTTCCAATCATTATACTCTTTGTACATCAAAGTCATTAAAAATGGTTTCGTGTCCCGTTTTTAGCTCATTACGATCCTCTTTGGTTCGTTCAAAGGTGAAAAACAACAAAACAAAACACAAGAAACCTACCAGAGACCATCCTAGGATCTTGAAGCCTTTAAACGTGCTCTTGATCAGATTATGCAGCAAACGAAGACAAGGTTTGGGAATGTTTGTGCTTATGTTTGTGAAGAGGAGATGAATCTGTGATTTCAATTTGACAAGTTTTTTTCAGTTGGGAAAGAAGTAATGAGAGGGAGGCGGAGGCTATATGATTAGGGTGTGTGACGTGATAAATATACCCTAATGTCATAAAGGGTTAAGCCCACGAGTATCTTATTTGATAACAAAGTGTCATAGTAGATTAGAAGTTATCAAATTGGGTCGGGCTGTTAGAATTAGTTGTGCATGTCATGTCTATTTCGTTTATCTAATTACACAACATTAAACTAAATAGCCATCAATCATTTTCAATAATCAAATGTTGAAAAACAGCATGGCATATTGACATTTTGAAGTCATATTATCTAATACTCCGTAGATAATTACAATATTTTAAGCATTTTGAAGTCGATAACTAAATACGTGACACAAATATTTTATAATGCATCTTACGGTAGCGCCAATCTACATGTCTCATAGCATGACTAAAATACTTACTTATGCATGTTATGAAAGGAAGCTCGAGTTTACCACGATATTTATCACAAAAGCCCGAAACAATTCAAGAAAAGATAAATAGCATGAGGAAATTGGAAAGCATGAAAGAGAGAATTAGTATAAACAAAAATTACATGAAATTGGGGAAGAACTATAGTGGTGCACCGTTAATCCTTGAAGGATGTGCTGTAAATTTTGTAAATGTATGTTTTATGAATACTTCATCTAGCTATTTGATTATTTCAATTCATTAGGTTCGCTAAATTGGTTGTCAATTATTTACTTGCCATATTATTTGTGAAAAAACCGAGCAACATATGTCACGTGTACATGTATCTTATGCATCTATCGTATTTTATATATTTAATTATTTTTTTATTTAATACTCATACCCGATTTGATATCATCTTTACAAGTTGGTTACTTCAAATCATGATTGAAACTATTGTTAAAATAAAATCATATATGTCACATCAATTACAATGTTATCGAAACATGTTATTTACTCAAAGTGAATTCCTTTTGAATTTATAGTTATACATTGTTGTATATTTTAGCATCATCACATTAACATTTCAACACTACTCTTTTAATGTGAAGAAACTATCCTATCCCCATCTCCACACAATACTACAACCACTCCTTAGTCGAACCAAAAAAAAATATCTCAAATCTTTTTTTCTTTTTTGTGTGGTACAAAACACGGAAGAAACAAAAATCATCGTCAAACTATGTAGATCATAGTTCTTTTTTGTTTTTCGAAATATTAAAGGACGAACAAAAACAATATAATTTAAATTCATCCTTTGTTTCGATCAATAACAAAAGAAAATAAGAACCTACCCGAGACCCTCCAAAGGATTTTGAAGCCGTGTACTCGATTGTATTTGTTTTTCACATGATCGGTTATAATGGTAGATGATATATTCCCTTCTACACTTGCTAATAGCTATTTTATCATATTTTATGTTCAAGTTAAAATCTTTATTTTCAACTTATTTGAATAGTGTAATTTGTAAAGTTCATGTAACTGGTAACCACTTGATGATTTAATTAGTATATCTAATGGCATGATTTATTAACAGTAGCATCATTTATAACTAATGTGCAATAATGGATAATCGAAGCAAAATATTAACCGAATGAAAAACTATGTTGTTTTAACTAATGAATGATGATTTTGGCATTAATTTTGCAAAGTAATAATGAGATAATTGTTTGTGAAAATTCAAGTTTATTATATGCACTCTTGATAAAAGCATACTCATTCGATAAAAGATGCCACCGGTCCACCTGCACCAAATTTCTTCTACACGGGCCTATACTTGAGATACTATATTGTAAACTATTTTAAATAGTGTACAAATTAATGGTGATACCCATCATTTTATTAAAAACACAATGCATTACAATTAACATCCTAAAGTTAAAAATAATGCTTATAATTTATCTTTATATTGATATATAAAAATTTCCCGTTTATATTAATTAAAACTTTTTTTGAAAATAAACATTACTAGGCATCTACCATCATATGCTTATACAACAGGCTACACCAACATTAAAATTAAAAATAATGCTTAAAATTTATCTTTATATTGATATATAAAATTTTCCCGTTTATGTTAATTAAAACTTTTTATGAAAATAAACATTACTAGGCATCTACCGTCATATGCTTATACAATAAGCTGCATCAACATTACGAACAAACACTTAATAAATCAACCAAAAGACCGTGCATCGCACGGGTTGAGGGAAGCCTCGTATAATAAAAGCTTAGGTAGTGTTATAAATGTAAGTGGCCATAATAAATGGCTCACGAAATTAAAAGTGAATTATGCAGGCAACAAGAACACAAACCATCTCACAAATTGAATGTAACCTATGTAGCCAAGCCAACCATCTCAGGAATTGAAGGTGAGGAAGATGAATATCAAGTGTCTTCAAGAAGATGAATAACAAAGGTCTCCAACATTAATTTCATCACCGAGCGTCTGTAAATAACAATCAAATTCATTTGGGTTATCACGCCACACCACACAACCAAACCAACGTCGGCATCATATTCAGTGGCCACAACAACACATACCATTTATATACATCAAAATTTAGAGAAATGCATCATGTGTGTTCGTGGCTATGCTTTTTTTTTCAACAACAATTATTGAGGCCCTATGTAGCAGTCCAGTTTGAACCAAAAAAAGACCAAAATGATATTCGGTCATCGATTTGAGTATTTGGTGACGTTGGTTCAACTTTGAGAAAAACCAAAAAAGATGCCTTATTTATATATCATGTGGATGCAAAAGAGGAAATCATATCAGACCTCGAAGGTCATATAAACAAAAGAGGACATCATCATCATCGATACATTTTTGAAAATGCATCTGAGCTTCATAAACATTCGAATATAAAAGATAAGAAATATAACATTCGTGTTATTTTCTCTCTTTAATTCGTTCAAGACCGAAACCAAAACCTAAAAACGTCCGAATCAAAACAAAAACCTTCACCTGCCCGAGACCTTATACAAGATCTAGAAGAATTTTCAGGAGAAGTAGACCATAGATTTGTGTGTTCTTCGTGGGTTTGTGTCTCGGTTTTATGCTAGGTTTGGTTCAATTGAAAGTTAGATAAAAAGATGAGTATTCGGATAGATCTAAGAAAAAAGGGACGATTTACAGATCTAAACTCAAAACCATCACTTTTTAATGGATTTTTTTTATGTTGTAGTTGCCGACGACGAGAGAATTAGAGAAGGGTGAAATGGTGATATTCAGTTTGGCCAAAAGAAGTTGGGAGATTTTTGTTGGTGACTGTGTTTGTTGGTGCCAGTGATGCTAGGGTTATGAGTAAGATCTTATTATAACTCCCAGATAGTGGATAATTGGGTTGGTAAAATTATTTATCTTGGGCCGGATACAAGAATGACATACTTGAGTAGTTGAGTTGTCATCCGTTGGTATGGGATTAGAAATCAAACATGTGTATAGTCTAACAATTTTCACATTAGTTAAAACAACCATAAAATAAAATGAAAAAAATATTGTAGTTTATGGTGCAATCAATTGCCGAAACATGAAGATGTGCAATGAGATTGTTGATAATCTGAGTAGGGCCCTTTCAATGCATCTTCATGTGAAGATGCTAAAACAAATTGAACACATGTAATTCATATTGTAAAAATGTATAAAGAAATAATATGAATAAGAAATCATAGTCCATATCTATTAATATTGGATACTTTTGATTACATTTGGTNCGTGTGTATAGTCTAACAATTTCCACATTAGTTAAAACAACCATAAAATAAAATGAAAAAAATATTGTAGTTTATGGTGCAATCAATTGCCGAAACATGAAGATGTGCAATGAGATTGTTGATAATCTGAGTAGGGTCCTTTCAATGCATCTTCATGTGAAGATGCTAAAACAAATTGAACACATGTAATTCATATTGTAAAAATGTATAAAGAAATAATATGAATAAGAAATCATAGTCCATATCTATTAATATTGGATACTTTTGATTACATTTGATATAGATTTTGTATCACCTCTTTATATACTACATTTGTTTGTTGAAGTATTTGTGAGGTTACCGTCTTCGTCGCAAATAATAATTTTAAATCCCCTTTAGCTTTTAACAAATGAGAAATGCGAGTAACAAAATTAACATGTTTGCAAATGAGGACAAATGAGAAATCCAACTAATTTGTCAAAGAATTGCAATAGAACAAAAGATTAAATAAAAATGTGTTGAATTATTTGTTGACCTTACTTTGTATGAGTGAAAACACAAAACACGGGTACTTCATTATAACTTGAGTAGTCTTATTTATGCATCTCGACTTCAAGTTGTTGCAACAATTAATACGTATACAAATTGAGGTTGATAAAACTAAAAAATAAATAAATCAAATTAAAAAATCAACATTTGGTGTTGCGAAAACGATATTATCGTATTCATTGAAAATAACAACCTTCAAGCCTTTTTCTATGAATATACGACGCGACAACGTATAGTTATTATTAGGAGTGTCAAGTCGGGTCAGTTTCAGGTTAGCGGGTTCGGGTTGATAGGTTGGGAGGACAGAAAACCCCAACCCGAACCTGACGCATTTAAATCATCTGATCAGCTATGTCAACCCTAATGTTGAATCTTAATGACTTCAATTTTTATCTATAAAATTATAAAATAAATTGAGTAATTAAAAATAAAGCCAACTAATAACAACATTTATAAAGCCGTATGCGTTTAAGCTTCGCTTTTTGTTGTTTATGTTTTTATCGGTTATGTTAGATTCGAGATTATCTCAACTTATTTTATAACTATTTGGCTATGTATTGTTTAAGTTTATAATATTTTTCCAGTGAGTTTTTGTAGAATGTCTCAATTAGATGTACTATCTTACTTTCGCTTCAACAATTTACACAAACATTAGGCTGTGAACACTTATATAAAACATGTGTGCATTGCACGGGTCCTGAGGCAGCCCAAGTTATATAAGACGAAAATTAGTGCCAAACATTACGTTATGAACACTTAGATATAGCCCGTGTGCATCGCACGGGTCTGAATTACTAGTATATATAAAGAATGAGTTCCCATATTGAATGTGAGCATTAATAGTATGAGGCAAGAAACTCAAATAATATGAGTTCCCATATTGAATGTGAGCATTAATGGTATGAGGCAAGAAACTCAAATAAGTGGTTTAAGCTAATGTAAATAAGTGGTTTAGTTTGAACTTTAAGAGCTTTTAAGTTAAAATTTCTAAAGCCATTAATTTGCTCCTACATTAATTACTTAATGAAATACTACACTACTCAGCCCTTCCAGTTTTCCAACCCATTGCTGCACTTCATTTTCCAGCCCATACCCATTCCTGCACTTTTTTTCCCTCTATATCTAACTATACATAAAAAACTATACATACAAAATGAGTTGCATGTATGAATGAGAGCATTAATGTCATTAGCAAAGAAACTCTATTATGCAAGTTAGTGAAGCTTGATGAGGAAATAATTTTTGTTAATACATGTTATCCGTTTTTATACTTTTTTTTATTTTTCATAAGTTTTTGTACGTTTTCATAAGGTTTTGTAAGTTTTCGTACGTTTTTCTATGTTTTCATACGTTTTTGTAGGAAAACGTCTGAAAACGGATGAAAATAGACAAAACGTATGAATATAGACGAAAATGTGTGAAAACAGATGACGATATATGAAAACGGACGAAAATGTATAAAACGTAAAAAAACGGATGAAAACGTATGCAAATAGACGGAAACGTATGAAAATGGACGAAAATGTATGAAAACGTCTGAAATTGGATGAAAACATATAAAAATGAACAAAAACGTATGAAAAAGAACGAAAACATATAAAGATGTCTGAAAATGGCCAAGAGCGTATGAAAACGGACGAAAAAAACATGTAAAATCGTTTGAAAATGGCCGAAAACGTATAAAAATGGACGAAAATATATAAAACGAACAAAAACTGGAAACGGAAGAAAGCGTACGAAAACGTATGAAAATTGACAAAAACATATAAAAAACCACGAAAACGAACAAAAACTTATGAAAATAGATCAAAATGTAGGAAAACGTATGAAAACCGCTGAAACGGACGAAACATGTGAAAATGGATGAAAACGTATAAAAACGTCTCAAAACGACCGAAAACAAATGAAGACAGACGAAAACATAATAAAATGGAAGAAAACGTATGAAAACGGGCGAATACGTATGAAAACAGCCGAAAACGTATGAAAACGGATGAAAACTTATGAAAACGGACGAAACATACTAAGACGAACGAAAACGTAAGAAAACGTATTAAAACGTATGAAAACGAACGAAAACGACTGAAAGCGGCTGAAAACGTATAAAAACAAGAAAATGTTTTTATTGTGAGATAGTTATTTATCGTTCTAAAATTAAAAAAATAAAAAAAATAAAGAAATAAATAAAGTTTTTAGTATACGTGAAAAATTGTTAGGAATACAAAATGTTCCTATGGAAGACTCGGTCACCCCAAGAATGTAATAGCATTGAGATAGCTCGTAGTTATATTAATATTAGTTAGATATTATAGAACTAGTATAGTAATAGTTTAGATTTAGTCTCATCGTGGAGTGAGTCGGGTCTTTACCCACTGTTAGTTCACTCCACAGCCCACTTTAGGGGCGTCTACTGTGAGTGTATATAAACCCTCTCCCACACAAGGGAAGGATTGGTTGTTCATTAATACACACACACAACTAGTGTGTTTCTCTCACTCGAACTTCCCCTCTCTATTTTACTTTCTCTCTCTAATTGAACAATGGCCAACATAGTCTTCCATCATAATCCAAGACCTCCCGAATCACCACAAAATCACCATTGTATCGATCCTACAATTGGTATCAGAGCCAAGGTTTAGCTGTCTTATCATCCCTTTCACTGTTTGTACTCTTCCGTTTTTATAACAGTTTTTTTTTATAGTCATTTATGGTCCAAAAGGTGTCTTTTTTTGTGCTAATATGAATCTGGTGACAATTTCCTGTGCAAAACTGATGGAATTCATTTTTTGTTGCACCATCCCGTGAGATTTGTGTTAAAAATATGGTCATAAAGTGGTCAAAAGAAGTCGGAAAAATGGTCGGAAAAGTCATCGGAATCTGGGTTTAATGTTCATGTTCTTGGTAGCGAGTTGTGTTAGTTTCTTGGCAGCGATTTGCCAAGTTCTGGTTCTACACTTTGGATTATTAATAAATCGGGAAAAAGACAAAAAAGGATGAAAGTGACATTTGTGTCTTGTTGCAGCTACGAGTTGATCAAATGATGTAGCGATTTGGTTTGTAATTTGGGTGTAGCGAGTTGCCTTTGAAATCAATTTTATTTGCAAATCTAAAAAGGCATGCTGCCCAAATTTCAATAAAAACTAGCGAGTTGTCCAATGTTATGAAAAAAAAATGAAGATAAAAGATGAAGCAGAAGCAGATGAAGACCACAACTAATACAAGTCCCAACAGCAAACAAATCAACATCATTAACCATAAACATTACAGCCTCTTACACAAACAAAACCAAATCCATTCAACAAATCCAACTACATCGATCCTATTTCCATCCTCTATCATTATCAACAACACAAACTCACGAACCACAACCCACCAAACAATCTAAACTCATGCTCGAACCTTAAAAAAAGAAAACAAATCAAGATCCCAGCTCATGTCTTTCGTATTACTCAAAGCATATGAGACTTTTTGAAAGTCTATCAAACGAAAGAAATAATATCTTCATAGATCTTGTGGATGCAGGGCTTCATTTTATTTACGAAACTCTTAGAGAGAAAAACAAGAACAAAAAATGCTCATATTATCTCTTCGTTTCGTCTAAAGATTAAGCAAACAAAGTAAAGATAACAAAACGATCTCAGTTTCATCTCTCTCGTGTTGTATGCTTCACATACAATTTTTTTCCAAACACGACAAAGAGATACCTCATCACTGATCTTGTTTAAAATAACGACAACAAAAATTAATTAGATCTCAGTTCTATCTTTTTTTTGGTACTCAAATAAATTCGTCTAAAGACATAAAACCATAAAGATAAACTCACCATCGATCATCTTTTTGAAGACTAACTTCTTTTATTGTTCGAACCTTAAAAGACTGAAAAAAACCATTCGGTTTCACCATTCTTTTGTGCTCGGTTTAAAAAGATCAGAAAACAATAATATAAGAACCTACCTAAGATCTTGATGCCTCTCCTGTGTGGATCATTTGTGAAAAGAAAAAGTACAAGAGATAAAGGACAAGAACAAAAGATANTGCATGCTCTCAATGATAACTTGCTCGTGCCTATGATTTGAGTTGAAGACTTGGTTTATCTAGTTACCAGCAGTCGTGATGGATGGTTGAAGACCTGTTAACTATCACATAAAGGAGTTACATTATAGTACTCAGTGTCACATGCATATGACGTTGTGGATAATCGCAAGAGGTGATGATAGTCTCATACTTTGTCAGGATAATATTGAGTACTTAGAGATTTGCATGTTGCACAAATTCTCTACACCGTTCTTCCAACAACAGTTTAGTAATAGTTTAGATTTAGTCTCATCGTGGAGTGAGTCGGGTCTTTACCCACTGTCAGCTCACTACACAGCCCACTTTAGGGGCGTATACTGTAAGTGTATATAAACCCTCTCCCACACAAGGGAAGGGTAGGTTGTTCATTAATACACACACACAACTAGTGTGTTTCTCTCACTAGAACTTCCCCTCTCTATTTTACTTTCTCTCTCTAACTCAACAATGACCAACATAATCTTCCATCATAATCCAAGACCTCCCGAATCACCACAAAATCAACATGTTTCGATCCTACAAAAATAATTATGACAAGAAAATAAGAAAGAAAAGAAAGAGACTAGAAAATACGAAATACAAGAAAAAGACAAGAAAATAAAGAAAGACAAGAAAAAACAAAAGAATAGGTTTAACCAATTAAATCTTAGATTAACCAACTGACTTAGCTCAGTTGGCCACTTGAGTTCCTTCTGGAGCTTGGGGAAGGGTTTTACCCGGGTTCGAGTCTTGTAAGTGACAATGAAAATCTGGATTTTCCTTTTAGTGTGAAGCCGTGAGTTCTAGGTGTTTCCATTCGTGGCTCTCTCCTTGTGGTTCGGGTCCCGGGGCCTGCCCGTGTGGATGGTTTTAACTCGGGGGGCCGGGTTTCAAGTGTGGTGCCGTTAAAAAAAAGTTTTAGAGCAAATCCCACCATTAGATTAAATTAAATGAATGGTGATGATGTGTCCCTCATTATGTAGTAAAATGAAGAGTAAACTGAAAAAAAAATGTCCCTAAACTTTGCCAAAATGCAAATAATGTCCTCGAAAAAAATATGCAAATATTGTCCTTGAAGAGGTACTGTTCATGCAAAATATGTCCTTGTGCCTAACGCTCGTTAACTTTTCTCGTTAGTGACGTGTGAAATGACTATTTTACTCTCGTCTTTTGTAGGGACTTTTTTTGACCGTGTGAAATGATTATTTTACCCTCACCTAGTAAGGGACATTTTTTGCAATGTACTGTTCATCTTATTTTTTACTTCACCCTCACCACCATCCTCTACCATCACACAACCATCACTACCACCCTCCACCATCGTCACCAATCCACAGTCGTATAGTAACATGGAGGTCTGGTTTATTCATTTCAGCCCATCAAATCCAATTAAATTACGAAACCCGTTCCAATCCTTAACCCCGGTTTGGTCAGATAACACAGTATATTACACTTTGATTATCTCCACAAGTAAACAGGCCTACTATAAAAAACGAAATTTCTTCCATGGAGGCTCATCTTGGGTGGCTGCTGATCTAACATCAAGATCCAGATAGTCATCTGTAAAATTAGGCGTCTACACGATCATCTTTGAACTACCACTTAATACTTCTTGGTCATCAACTCATCATCCATACATACCAATCTTGCACTACAGTGTTTCACCATACAATTAACGCCAACGCATTTAAATGAAACTGTAACAGGATTCTTTGCTTTCTTCCATCTTGAGTCACAATTCCTATAACACAACCATATCTGATCTGACTCACTATTTGGATCATCGGTTGTCAAAAGGGAAACGCTACTAATGACAGCACCGTTAAAGTCTTTGACAGTACAGAAGGTCTCAAAATATGTACTTTTGGTAGCGGGATTTATGGGAGTAATTACAGTTTTGACTACGGGTTGACATGTTGACAAATCAAGCTTATTTAGTACTTTTACCCATCCGACATGTGATCTGCGAACATTTATCTTAATATCGTAATATGTGAAACTTTCCCTTCATTAAACATTCCCTTCATGATTAATTGATAAAACTCAGTTCTGCGACAGAACCAGTTCTAAACCGAACTGAACTAGTCTGTTACGATCTAGTCTAGGGTCCTTATTGTTTGCATATTCTGGATTTTGAAGTTAGTAGTGCATGCATTACGGTTATTATTTGATTACATATTAATTACTTTGACATTGGCGATAAATACACACAAAATTATGGCGTGCATCCAAATTGTTGAACATGAAGCAAAGCAAAATCTCCGGCGCTGCCATTGAACATCACATGTATAAAGTGCGTAGATTCTTTGTTTTCAACAATGTATTGTGGCATTTATAGATTTTAGATCGTGTATAACAAAACTACAAAAATAACAGTAAATTGGTAATAAGACCAGATTCACCTTTCGAGATATCATAATGCAGGGATTTAGAACCAAAAACAGCAGGTTGCACAGCCTTTGCTACCTTCTAAAAAAATCATTATTCTAGCCGTCGTGGGTCACCAGGGAAAAGTGATGTTTGGCGTATGTTGTCACAGCCTCAGAAGAGCATCAAAATACGTTCCAGTCCAGCTCCAAACCCACCATGTGGTGGCGCACAATACCTTCAAAGAACATAGCAACAGTTTTATAACCAAAGCATAGAAGCCAATTACGACCCGTTTAGTAAAATGGATCAAGCTAAAAAGATTAACTAAAAGAGGAACAAGTCTAATGAGTTAAAATCACCCAAATCCGTTTTTATACATACAACCTCCAAAACTGTTTTTATACAAAGTTTAAGATTATTATCGTTTTGACCAGTTACCCAACTTATACATATTACTGCATCAAAAATTATATGTACCTGAAGGCTTCAATATATTCTGATATCGTCTTAACATCAATCCCACATTCCTTTGCACGTGATTCCAGAAGTTCAGGTACATGTATACGCTGGGATCCTAAAATAATCTTCTCTCCTGAACAAAATGTGGAAATAGAATTTCAGATCCAAAAACGAACATGTTCACTCACTTATCATAGAAACTTTAGATGACATATACTGGCTCACCTCTCCTATAAAATCAAATGAGTTGCTATAAGCCCCCTCGCCATAACTAGGCATTGTAAAGAAAGGTCGAACTGCCAAAGGGTAGCGGTGCAGTATATAGAATTCGGTTCCATACCTAATATCAATATGGCAATGTAAAATATATTTATCAAAGAAAACTCTACGACTAAAAGGGTAAAGTAAAATTTTGGAGACTGTGCACTTACTTTTCCAATACGAGTTTGCCTAATGTTCTTTCTGATTCTGTGTTAAGGTCCCCAAGCGGATCAACCTCAACTCCAGCCTCCTATTGGGTCATGTTTCAGTATGCAAATTTAACATTATTCAGGGACGCGATGACCAAATCTATATTTACAAGTGGCACATTAGCGAATTTAGCTGATTGAGGCAGGAGCCAAAACGAGAGATGTTACACGTACTATAAGTCTATAACTAGTTTTATAGTAAAACAACAAAGGATGTTGTACACGCACAATGATATACACATCACACGGTTAAAATGGTTGTACACAATAAAAGTAACACTTTTGACTCATTTACCTTTTTACTAAGCTTTTTGATCAACTCCTTTGAATCTTAAAAAACATAGCCAAAATTGACCCATCCATATAATTACTTTTACGAACCTTTAGCATTTGGACCCCTTCTTCAAAAGTAAGTCTTAAGGTCCTCCGCAAGTACTGCACATTAATTGAATAACATCAACATTAAGACATGAACATCAAATTTAGAATCATTTTACACCACAAACGAGAGGAAAAGGGATTCGATAATTACTTTCAAGGGCTTGAAAGGATATTGCTTGCCAATAGTGTCTAGCTCTTTTTGGCATGTTTCATTCAGCGTGTCAAACATTTCAACAAATATGCTGTCAACGATATCCATCACCTATACACACAAATCCATTCATCAGATTTTTCTTAAGACATTTGAATACTATTACTATTATAAGTTGTCTATATATACCTCAGAATAACTCTCCATAATTTCCATTTTAACATCAAGACATGCGTCTTCACACATATAGGAACCTTCAGCTTTGAAAACAGGAGCAACCACGAATACACGTTCCAAATCACCACAACTTTCCATTTGATTGTAAAACTGAGATGCTCCACCTTGACTAGTAGTGCCTGCTATTAACTTTGGAGGCAAGATCTCGAGAAAACATTTATTCAACAAAAACTTCCTAAATAACTGCAGAAATATCATATAGAATTTCTTTAGGCTTAAAAGAACCTTGAATTTGCAATAAGTTAGAGATTCATGCATACTTCTATAGTAAAGTGTAATATATTGTGTTATCTGACCAAACCGGGGTTAAGGATTGGACTGGGTTTCGTAATTTAATTGGATTTGATGGGCTGAAATGTCCCTTACTAGGCGAGGTTAAAACAGTCATTTCACACGTCACTAACGGGAAAAGTTAACAAGCGTTAGGCAAAAGGACATTTTTTGCATGAACAGTACCTCTTCAAGGAAAATATTTGTATATTTCTTTTTCGAGGACATTATTTACATTTTTGGCAAAGTTTAGAGACATTTTTTGCAGTTTACTCTAAAATAAAGGTATGTAAACGAACTTTTTTCTTTTAATTAATGCGTATATTAGTGATGGGTTACATATTAGGGCATCTACTATGGTGGGTTTATGGAAAGGTCTAAGAAAGATGAAAAGGTTTATGTTTATTTCAACCATAGTGGACACTCATTTCATGTCTATGTGGCATGAAGAGGTCCTAATTCTTGAACCACTTTATAAATTCAATACATTTAATGCATTTGTTAAAGAAGACATTTTATGAACTTGCAAAGGTTTATACGATAGTGAATGTAGGTTTATAAATTCAATAGGTCTAAAATTTATTGATGTATTAATGTATAAACCTTTGTAAAAGGTTTATCATAGTACTGGATGCTCTTAGTAGCTGTTTGCATTTTTATTTACAAGATGTTTTTATAAAGGGTTTAAACCTTTCCATAAATGTTCACTACTCATTACTCTGGAGAAATACACTATATTTGGATGTGATATTAATGATATTTAAGCAATATAATATTTTCACTTTAATTTGTACGTTTTTCTTTTAATTTACGTACAGGCTTTACCACCTTAACTTTTTCATTATTTATGTATCAGATATAGACACAGTACATATTGACAAACATGATACTCCGTATAAAAGAATGTGTCTATATAAACTAACGTTATATCATATCAAACAAGTTTCAAAAAATCAAAACTTTAGGACCAAGTAAAATACCTAACTTACTTGATTACAACAATTCGCTAAAAACCGTATAATCACTGGAGCAATATATACCACATTGAATACTACCCTCATTTTTTATTTAAGATCAAAGGGACTTGTAACAAAATCAGATGCACTACTAAAATATATACTCGTGATTATTTTAAAAGGATGGATAATCTTGGCATGATACTTTGATTACATACTTCGTAGCGTTTAATCGATGTATTAATTACGAGCTATAAACTTATAGAGTATGCTGCCATCAAAAAGAGAAAAAACTAACAATATTTCAAAATGTAGGGGCCAAGCTATTTTTCAAATATCTAGTTACTCGATTACAATTGCTCACTATAATTCCGCACAATCAAAACGTAGGGACCAAGCCAAACTCTTAATAAATTATAGTTACCTAATTACGACTACTCGTTAAAAATAACCTTACAATCACTAAAATAGCTCATATGGAACTATGTAAGAGTAAAGAGTATTTGGCCTACCATTTAAGCCGACCACGTTCAAGTCCTCTATATGTAAATTCATATTACATGCCCTTTTGATTTTCTTATATATTCATCGTCGGACTTTACTATGTGTCTATGTCTTAAATAACATTTAACTTGTGTCACTCAACTTATAACAATCAAAACGTAGGGACCAAGCTATGTTCCAAACTTCTAGTTTCTCGATAACAACTACTGGCTACAAAACCGTATATAATCACTAGAGCACTAAAAAAAATAACAAAAAATAAAATAAATAAATAAATAAATAAAAATAAAACCCACCATAATGCTACTTTCAGCAACTATCAGTTAAAAAAGACCTTATATAACAAAGTCACACACCATTAAAAAATTGTCATTTCTAAACAATGAAAGTATGAAACATTAGTTATGATTATTTTAGCATAAATTCATCGTCAGCCTCTCTTGCACGTTATTAAGTCATATACCTCAAATCCTTCATCCTCTCCAACAAGAAACCATCACAAAAACACATTGACTTCACCTTCAAAATCACACACACTATTTTCACCTCCAAAAACACGCACTAGTTTCACATACATAAAAACACACACTAATTGAAAACACAAATAGACTCTTAATGAGTCATTTCACATAAAAAATACACACACACACAGTGATTTCACCTTCAAAACACATACACACACACATAAAAACATACACTAGTTTCACCTCCAAAAACACACACGGTGATTTCACCTTCAAAACACACATACTAGTTTCACCTCCAAAAACACACACAAACACCATATTTTTTAATTTTAACCTCCAAAAACACACACNACCTTGAATTTGCAATAAGTTAGAGATTCATGCATACTTCTATAGTAAAGTGTAATATATTGTGTTATCTGACCAAACCGGGGTTAAGGATTGGACTGGGTTTCGTAATTTAATTGGATTTGGAAATGTCCCTTACTAGGCGAGGGTAAAACAGTCATTTCACACGTCACTAACGGGAAAAGTTAACGAGCGTTAGGCAAAAGGACATTTTTTGCATGAATAGTACATCTTCAAGGACAATATTTGCATATTTCTTTTTCGAGGACATTATTTACATTTTTGGCAAAGTTTAGAGACATTTTTTGCAGTTTACTCTAAAATAAAGGTATGTAAATGAACTTTTTTCTTTTAATTAATGCCTATATTAGTGATGGGTTACATATTAGTAGCTGTTTGCATTTCTATTTACAAGATGTTTTTATAAAGGGTTTAAACCTTTCCATAAATGTTCACTACTCATTACTCTGGAGAAATACACTATATTTGGATGTGATATTAATGATATTTAAGCAATATAATATTTGCACTTTAATTTGTACGTTTTTCTTTTAATTTACGTACAGGCTTTACCACCTTAACTTTTTCATTATTTATGTATCAGATACAGACACAGTACATATTGACAAACATGATACTCCGTATAAAAGAATGTGTCTATATAAACTAACGTTATATCATATCAAACAAGTTTCAAAAAATCAAAACTTTAGGACCAAGTAAAATACCTAACTTACTTGATTACAACAATTCGCTAAAAACCGTATAATCACTGGTGCAATATATACCACATTGAATACTACCCTCATTTTTTATTTAAGATCAAAGGGACTTATAACAAAATCAGATGCACTACTAAAATATATACTCATGATTATTTTAAAAGGATGGATAATCTTGGCATGATACTTTGATTACATACTTCGTAACGTTTAATCGATGTATTAATTACGAGCTATAAACTTATAGAGTATGCTGCCATCAAAAAGAGAAAAAACTAACAATATGTCAAAATGTAGGGGCCAAGCTATTTTTCAAATATCTAGTTACTCGATTACAACTGCTCACTATAATTCCGCACAATTAAAACGTAGGGACCAAGCCAAACTCTTAATAAATTATAGTTACCTAATTACGACTACTCGTTAAAAATAACCTTACAATCACTAAAATAGCTCATATGGAACTATGTAAGAGTAAAGAGTATTTGGCCTACCATTTAAGCCGACCACGTTCAAGTCCTCTATATATGTAAATTCATATTACATGCCCTTTTGATTTTCTTATATATTCATCGTCGGACTTTACTATGTGTCTATGTCTTAAATAACATTTAACTTGTGTCACTCAGCTTATAACAATCAAAACGTAGGGACCAAGCTATGTTCCAAACTTTTAGTTTCTCGATAACAACTACTGGCTACAAAACCGTATAATCACTAGAGCACTAAAAAAAATAACAAAAAATAAAATAAATAAATAAATAAATAAAAATACAACCCACCATAATGCTACTTTCAACAACTATCAGTTAAAAAAGACCTTATATAATAAAGTCACACACCATTAAAAAATTGTCATTTGTAAACAATGAAAGTATGAAACATTAGTTATGATTATTTTAGCATAAAGTCATCGTCAGCCTCTCTTGCACGTTATTAAGTCATATACCTCAAATCCTTCATCCTCTCCAACAAGAAACCATCACAAAAACACATTGACTTCACCTTCAAAATCACACACACTATTTTCACCTCCAAAAACATACACTAGTTTCACATACATAAAAACACACACTAATTGAAAACACAAATAGACTCTTAATGAGTCATTTCACATAAAAAACACACACACACACAGTGATTTCACCTTCAAAACACACACACACATAAAAACATACACTAGTTTCACCTCCAAAAACACACATAGTGATTTCACCTTCAAAACACACACACTAGTTTCACCTCCAAAAACACACACAAACACCATATTTTTTAATTTTAACCTCCAAAAACACACACACACAAAACAAATGGAACTAGAACAAGAACAAGAGCTAGAGAAAGTCATAATCTCCCTCGAAAACCTCGTCATCTCGCAACCACCACTCCCACCATTATCAGAACTCGAAACCATAACAGGCTACACTTTCAAAAACAAAGAGTTGTTAAAACAAGCATTCACACATGCATCATACAAAGCAGATGACTCAAACTCATATGAAAGGCTAGAGTATTTAGGTGACTCAGTTTTGAATCATTTGGTTTCTAAGCTGCATTACTTTATGTATCCTAATATGATGCCTGGTGAGCTCACGCGCCTACGCGCTGCTAATGTGGATACTGAGGCGTTGGCGCGTGCGGCTTTGAAGTATAAGTTGCATAAGTATCTCCGGCATAAGACACCGTTGCTTGATAAAAAGGTGGTTATTTTTTTTGGTGTATTTATTTAAGGAGGATGCATTATGTTACTTGGTGAATAAATAACTGTATGGATATTTTATTTCTTTCTTTTTTCTTTTTTGTTTGAACACAACGTGGAATTTTATTTCAGTTAGATATATTTTATAAAGAACAAGGGATTAACTTTTTTTCAAACACTTAGTGAAAAAAATAAAATATTTCAAACGACTACAAGAAAATAGATCTGAAGTGCCACTAAATCTAACTTTTGTGATACTTTAAAAAAAGCATGAATAAAAGGTTAAAAATTTTGAGATTTAATAACACCTTTTACGTAAAAAAATATGTCTTAAAAGGCAAAAAATGTATCATCACACTTTTTTTTTATGTCACTATAAATAAACTTTTACCTACTAGACTTTTACCTACACTTTTTAGTGTAAGGTGAACCACATAAAAATTTTAGTAACAAATTTTTATACTTCTGCTAACATTTTGTTAACTTTTGGTGAAAGTTCTATATGATGAACTAGAAAGTGTTAAGTGCCACACTAAATGTTACCGTATAAACTTTAAAAAGTGTTCTTATATTTTGATGAACTGTCAAAGTTCAAAATTTTACATGCGTCAGTGTTTTTAATGTGACAAGTCACCAAAATATTCATATTAGAATATTTTCTAAAAGTTTGTAACTTTTATCGAGATAATTTTTTGGTTCACATAAGACTTTAAATAAAGTTTGTTGCTATTATTTAATGACTTACAAAAACTCATTGTTACAAAAACTCATTGTTATAAACTCATTGTTGTAAATTTTGGATAGAATTCGTTAATTATTCGTACTTGTATCTATTGCTGATTTTACAAATTACTGAGTATCAAACTAAATGAGCTTTTGCCTTCAATTGACCAAAAGGGAAAAGCTCATTTATTTTGGAACGAAGACTCGAAGAGAGTTAATTTGAATGAAGAACAAGATGGTTACTACTAGTTATTAGTTTTTCAGTTTATTCGACTTGAACATGTTGTCGTTCTCATGGGTTTGTACCCATTTTGGAACTTGTATATGTTACTTACTTTCGTTTGACTTAGCTAATACTCCATTAGTTAAACTTGAATGCATTTAGCTTGCGTATATATTATTTTTTTTGCTTACCATGGATTATTTTGTGCTACATTGCAAACACAAACATCCTATAAGTTTGTTCCCTTACGCCTATTACAGATCAGCTAAACTTAGTAATGCTTACTTGATTGATGTATTTCTCCAAGTGTCACATTTGTTATTAATTTTTGCAAAATTCATGTATAGACTATATAGAGTGGTCATTATTTATGGACCATGTTGACTAATCGAGTTAAAGTTGCAAAAGGTTACGAGAAAGCAATCAGGACGCCAATAACTCTGGTCATATTCTAAAGTGAAAAATCACAAAAGTACCCTATATGGGCTTTATGGTATTTTGACATATTGTATATGTGACTTAACTTATCATGATTAATCAAAATTATTTCGAACATTGCCTTTATACCAACATGTTTTGCCAAGCCTACTGATATATTCAATACCAAAGTAAGCCTGCAAAACAAAATTATCAAAGTTTGACTGATATATTCAGCCACACTAAACTTTTATTACAAGAACATATAACTTTAGTGGTAAATAGGGGTGATTGTTTCATACGTAGTATTAATTTGGCATTTGAAATGTTATAGGTTTGACTCAAAAGTACAAATCTAATGTGTATCATTTTGTGTTTTTGTCAATATATGTAATGTAATCCCCAAAGCACATAATCTTCAATTCCTTTCCTTTTGTCCCTCCAAATACTAAAGATTTCTTTGTGCGCATACGTTATAACATGAATAGATTGCGTTATGTCATTACAAATAGATGTTACTTTGCTTCCTGCTCGAATATTGCACAACTGAGTATCCTGAATAACAAGCATACACCAGCCATCCAACCCAAATGGGTGACTTTAGTTTTTTTATGAACTCCAAAAGTTTTTGATGTTCCGTTATCCCGATTAATACAAGTAAGCTTTTAATTTCGTGCACCTTTTTTTTTAACGGTTATGGTACTTGGTAGTTAAGCATTAGTGGTGTCCTGTAAATTCGAAACACAAATATCTATATCTATATCTATATATATATATATATATATATAAAGAATGAGTTCCCATATTGAATGTGAGCATTAATAGTATGAGGCAAGAAACTCAAATAATATGAGTTCCCATATTGAATGTGAGCATTAATGGTATGAGGCAAGAAACTCAAATAAGTGGTTTGAGCTAATGTAAATAAGTGGTTTAGTTTGAACTTTAAGAGCTTTTAAGATAAAATTTCTAAAGCCATTAATTTGCTCCTACATTAATTACTTAATGAAATACTACACTACTCAGTCCTTCCAGTTTTCCAACCCATTGGTGCACTTCATTTTCCAGCCCATACCCATTCCTGCACTTTTTTTCCCTCTATATCTAACTATACATAAAAAAACTATACATAAAAAATGAGTTGCATGTATGAATGAGAGCATTAATGTCATTAGCAAAGAAACTCTATTATGCAAGTTAGTGAAGCTTGATGAGGCAATAATTTTCGTTAATACATGTTATCCGTTTTTATACTTTTTTGTATTTTCCATAAGTTTTTGTACGTTTTCATAAGGTTTTGTAAGTTTTCGTACGTTTTTCTATGTTTCATACGTTTTTGTAGGAAAACGTCTGAAAACGGATGAAAATAGACAAAACGTATGAATATAGACGAAAATGTGTGAAAACAGATGAAGATATATGAAAACAGATGAAGATATACGAAAATGTATAAAACGTAAAAAAAGCGGATGAAAACGTATGCAAACAGATGGAAACGTATGAAAATGGACGAAAATGTATGAAAACGTAGGAAAACATCTGAAATTGGACGAAAACATATAAAAATGAACGAAAACATATAAAAACGTATGAAAAAGAACGAAAACATATAAAGATGTCTGAAAATGGCCGAGAGCGTATGAAAACGGACGAAAAAAACATGTAAAAACTTCTGAAAATGGCCGAAAACGTATAAAAATGGACGAAAATATATAAAACGAACAAAAACTGAAAACGGAAGAAAGCGTACGAAAACGTATGAAAATTGACGAAAACATATAAAAAAGCACGAAAACGAACAAAAACTTATGAAAACATATCAAAATGTAGGAAAACGTATGAAAACCGCTGAAACAGACGAAAACATGTGAAAATGGATGAAAACGTATAAAAACGTCTCAAAACGACCGAAAACATATGAAGACAGACGAAAACATAATAAAATGGAAGAAAACGTATGAAAACGGATGAAAACGTATTAAAACGGGCGAATACGTATGAAAACAGCCGAAAACGTATGAAAACGGATGAAAACTTATGAAAACGGACGAAACATACTAAGACGAACGAAAACGTAAGAAAACGTATTAAAACGTATGAAAACGAACGAAAAGGACTGAAAGCGGCTGAAAACGTATAAAAACAAGAAAATGTTTTTATTGTGAGATAGTTATTTATCGTTCTAAAATTAAAAAAAATAAAAAAAAAATAAAGAAATAAATAAAGTTTTTATATACGTGAAAAATTGTTAGGAATACAAAATGATCCTATGGAAGACTCGGTCACCCCAAGAATGTAATAGCATTGAGATAGCTCGTAGTTATATTAATATTAGTTAGATATTATAGAACTAGTATAGTAATAGTTTAGATTTAGTTTCATCGTAGAGTGAGTCGGGTCTTTACCCACTGTCAGTTCACTTCACAGCCCACTTTAGGGGCGTATACTGTGAGTGTATATAAACCCTCTCCCACACAAGGGAAGGATTGGTTGTTCACTAATACACACACACAACTAGTGTATTTCTCTCACTCGAACTTCCCCTCTCTATTTTACTTTCTCTCTCTAATTGAACAATGGCCAACATAATCTTCCATCATAATCCAAGACCTCCCGAATCACCACAAAATCACCATTGTATCGATCCTACAATTGGTATCAGAACCAAGGTTTAGCTGTCTTATCATCCCTTTCACTGTTTGTACTCTTCCGTTTTTATAACAGTTTTTTTTTATAGTCATTTATGGTCCAAAAGGTGTCTTTTTTTGTGCTAATATGAATCTGGTGACAATTTCCTGTGCAAAACTGATGGAATTCATTTTTTGTTGCACCATCCCGTGAGATTTGTGTTAAAAATATGGTCATAAAGTGGTCAAAAAGAAGTCGGAAAAATGGTCAGAAAAGTCATCGGAATCTGGGTTTAATGTTCATGTTCTTGGTAGCTAGTTGTGTTAGTTTCTTGGCAGCGATTTGCCAAGTTCTGGTTCTACACTTTAGATTATTAATAAATCGGGAAAAAGACAAAAAAGGACGAAAGTGACATTTGTGTCTTGTTGCAGCTGCGAGTTGATCAAATGATGTAGCGATTTGGTTTGTAATTTGGGTGTAGCGAGTTGCCTTTGAAATCAATTTTATTTGCAAATCTAAAAAGGCATGTTGCCCAAATTTCAATAAAAACTAGCGAGTTGTCCAATGTTATGAAAAAAAAAATGAAGATAAAAGATGAAGCAGAAGCAGATGAAGACCACAACTAATACAAGTCCCAACAGCAAACAAATCAACATCATTAACCATAAACATTACAGCCTCTTACACAAACAAAACCAAATCCATTCAACAAATCCAACTACATCGATCCTATTTCCATCCTCTATCATTATCAACAACACAAACTCACGAACCACAACCCACCAAACAATCTAAACTCATGCTCGAACCTTAAAAAAAGAAAACAAATCAAGATCTCAGCTCATGTCTTTCATATTACTCAAAGCATATGAGACTTTTTGAAAGTCTATCAAACGAAAGAAATAATATCTTCATAGATCTTGTGGATGCAGGGCTTCATTTTATTTACGAAACTCTTAGAGAGAAAAACAAGAACAAAAAATGCTCATATTATCTCTTCGTTTCGTCTAAAGATTAAGCAAACAAAGTAAAGATAACAAAACGATCTCAGTTTCATCTCTCTCGTGTTGTATGATTCACATACAATTTTTTTCCAAACACGACAAAGAGATACCTCATCACTGATCTTGTTTAAAATAACGACAACAAAAATTAATTAGATCTCAGTTCTATCTTTTTTTTTGGTACTCAAATAAATTCGTCCAAAGACATAAAACCATAAAGATAAACTCATCATCGATCATCTTTTTGAAGACTAACTTCTTTTATTGTTCGAACCTTAAAAGACTGAAAAAAACCATTTGGTTTCACCATTCTTTTGTGCTCGGTTTAAAAAGATCAGAAAACAATAATATAAGAACCTACCTAAGATCTTGATGCCTCTCCTGTGTGGATCATTTGTGAAAAGAAAAAGTACAAGAGATAAAGGACAAGAACAAGAGATAAGGGTTGCATTTGTGGATTGGTTTGAGGTGCTAACAAAAGGGACGGATTATTATTTTTTTTTTGTAGATATAATTTGTTGGGTGAGAGAAGCAGTTAACTATGACTGCATTTTTTTTCTTTATGAGATTAGGGTTAAGTTAATTTGGGATAAGTGGTGTTATATAACCCTAAGAATTAGGGTAAGTGATGTTGGGCTTGATTAGTCCTTCCCGAAATTGTGGGCCTGCACACTATTAATAATTTCATCAAATGGGCTTAATATGCAAATATGAAATTAATGAATACATTGATGGGCTGCAAAATTGGGATCACTAAGTTGGTGTTGATGAGCTTCATGATTTTATGGTTTGTTTGAGCAAAGAATCATTTTAGCCGAAATATTAAGATTAAAAATGGAGTTAGCCAAAATTTTGTGCTTATTGATATATTACATATAACAAACCATTTTTAATCTTAATATAAAAAATTGTTAGGGTAAAGCATGTGTTGGATCGGGTTGTGAATGATTGGGCTCATGATAATATCTGGTATGGTTTGGATGAGCTTATTTTTGTGGGGCCGAGTAGTATTAAGGATTGTGCAAGGCCAAATTCTGTTATAGCTTAATTGGTGCTATCCGAATTTTGTGATATTATTTGGTGGAGTGGGTTGATATTATTTGGGGTTAACTGTTATGGTACAAGAGTCACTTTGGTTAAACCAAATAGTCACGGTGATACGTTTTTGACAAGAACGGAAATCTCAACATACAAAACCCTTAGTTTTCAAACCCTTAGTTCGATCTGCGGAACGGGGGGTATCTAAAGAATTAGGGTGTATTGTGTACAAGATGGCTGAGAATTTGGACTTGGAATGTCAAAGTGACTACGGAGTTGATCGGGTATCACTCACTTGAGATTAAAGTTGACTTTCACAAAGGCGTGATCTTATTTTATCTTGAATTCGGGGTTGGTTGGATGCATGACTCTAAATGATAACTTGCTCGTGCCTATGATTTGAGTTGAAGACTTGGTTTATCTAGTTACCAGCAGTCGTGGTGGATGGTTGAAGACCTGTTAACTATCACTTAAAGGAGTTACATTATAGTACTCAGTATCACATGCATATGACGTTGTGGATAATCGCAAGAGGTGATGATAGTCTCATACTTTGTCAGGATAGTATTGAGTACTTAGAGATTTGCATGTTGTACAAATTCTCTACACCGTTCTTCCAACAACAGTGCAAGCTTAAGTAACAAATTTGGGGAATTCTGCTTTATTTTCAAGTCTGGTATATCGGGTTTACTTCACCAAGTGGTCATAACAATAGCCGACAGAATACGAGGTTGGTTTGTTAGCTAATAGGTTAAAGGTTGAGATGTGATCAGCAATTCTCATGGGATATTTGACGCTACTGCACGTCAAAGATACTTCACAGTCTAAGCAAAATCTTGCAAGAACCTTCAATGTCATTCAAGATCCTTCAAGATGTTTGCTTCAGACAAGATCTTCACGTTATGGTCGTACACGTCAAATGATGCTTCCGAAAGTTCGAAACCATCATTGGGGGAGAAACCTTACTTTGATGATATATGGTCAACCTCCAGGGGGAAGTAGTTTATACTACTTTACTTAGTATGGTTAGTGAAGTATTCTACATATGTGAGAAGAATTGTTGCTGAGGTCTTGCGTGTTCTCCCAAACAGTTATTCACCAGAAGCAAATTTGTCATAACACATTTAATTTATCATTATCTCACGGTTTCTTCTTGGTTTTGTAAAATCCCGCGAAAGAATCTATTTCTCGGTTTAAATCATAGATTTGTAAAATCCCGTGATGATGGAATTATCCTGGAGAAAGTAAAGTGCATTTTTGGATCTTAATTGATTCTGGTGCTACGGTTTCAATCTCGAAGAAGGGATAAAGTATGTACTTCATGTATTGGATGAGTTTTTTGATAGACTTCATGGCATTTTGGTTATAACAATGTTTACGGGGATATGCGCTTCTGACAAAAAGCATCAAAAAGGGCTAGATCTGGGCGTTTAAACCACAAGATGTGACTACGAAGTTAATTCATTATTATTTATTTGAGGTTGAAGTGAAATTTCACGGGTGCGTTACTTAGTATCTGAAGATATCGGGGTAGGTTGGATGAAGATTCTTCGAGATTCTTGTTCGAGATTTTAACCTGTGCAATGACGAAGACTTGGATATCTAGTTACTTTTGGTAATTCTCCTTTTCTATTACCACAAAATAACTATCACTTTAAGGAGTTACTTTGTAGTGCTCAGTGTCACAACTCACACGTAGTTGTCGATAGTCAAGAGGTGATGTACGTCTTATACTTGATGGTTGGTTGGTTGAAGAGTATAGAGTACTTAGGGATTCGATGTTGCACGAACTCTCTACACCGCTCTTAGTCACACATTAGTGCAAGCTTAAGTCACAAGTTCGGGTTATTTTACTTCAGTCTCAAGTTCGTCATAGTGGGTTTTTCTCCATCAGTAGTCACGACAAAGAGCCGATAGAATGATAATGGGGTTGGAAACGAGTTAGTAGAGAGACGTAGAAAGAGAGAGAAGACGTTTGAACACATCAGTACAAGCCTCGTTCTTCAAGTTTATGACGCTTGAACACTTCAGTTCAAGCCTCGTTCTTCAACATAATGACGTTTGAACAAATCAGTTCAAGCCTCGTTCTTCAACGACAATGACGTTTGAACACAACGGTTCAAGCCTCGGTCTTCATCGACTATGACGTCTGTTCACATCAGTTTAGGCCTTGCTCTTCTTCATAATGACGTTTGAACACATCAGTTCAAACCTCGTTCTTCAACATTATGGCGTCTGTAGACAACACTTCAGGCCCCGTTCCTTAAAGAAAAGAAAGGCATACGTTTCAGTGCCCTTTATCTTAGAAAGAAGAGAAATCTTCTTGTGTATTACCATTCTCATCAACAAGCTTCATGCTTTTCCCATGTTCGTTTAGTCTTCAAGTGGATCAACGCACATTGGATTATATTTTTGTGTTTCACTTATTCAATCAAAAATTGCAACAAGCATATGCAATTTTTGAGGGGGAGAAGGGAAAGGGTGAATAAACTACTTGTTGATTGATTTTGGGTTTATTGACATCTTCTCACGGGTTGATATAATTAGTGATAAAGTACTTCTAGTTAATGCTTCATGTACACATCAACATGATGATTCCGTTAATCGTAACCATCAGGGGAGAGAAATGTCTATACTAAGGATGCACAACAAGTTCACGTAATAAGGGCTTAATGTCTTATGAAAAAAATTAAAGATGATCAGTGGTTCAACTTGTTACCTTCGTATTATCATTTCATGTGTACGTCACGGGCTAATTAATCATAACCATAAGGGGAGAGAAATGTGTACATCAGGGACGCATAATAGGTTCACGTGACCGGGCTTAATCATTTATTCCAGAGTTGATATCCGCAGAGATGATCAGTGCTTCAACCTGTTACTTTGGTTTTATCGTTTCGACTTGTGTTGGGTATATGTGTAATAACTGGTATGCATTTGGTGAGATGAAGATGTTGATATTCTATTCCCCAAATGGATAACCTTGAAGAAGGTCGAGTCTACAGTCTGTTCTACATTTTCTGCTATGTGTTAGAAGACTAAAGACGATATGCATTTATTTATTAAAAGACTTCTTCATATTCAAGGCATTCATCTGAAAGGTTGTCAGTTTGGGGGAGAGCACTAATTAGGGGAGAGAGTAAAGTCTGTGTTAATCCCTAATTAGATGTGCTCACACTACTCTTTAGCAAGTTGATTCTCACACGATACATTTGAGCTAAATTTGTTCTTTTCACAATATTTCAAGTATAAGTGCGTAAATGTGTTGCTGATTCTGAGGTATCAAAACCAGCAAGGGGGAAGGAGACATACATCTGAACGCACAACGAGTACACATGATGAGCTTTATACTTCTTCTAAATTGAAGTTATTCCGGGAAGACAAATGTCATAACCGCAGAGAAGATTAGTGATTTAACTCGTTCTTTTGGTGTATTATTCCAACTACGTGGGGGAAGAGATGTAAGAAACAGTTTCTAATGATAAAAGAGGTACACAGTTGATTGGGTGTGTACTTCGGGTTTTTGAGCTTCATACAATGAGACTGATTGCATCACTTCAACTACTTGGGGGAAGTGGTCTCTGGATACTTTTGGTACGCATTACTTCAGACTTCAGCAGGGAAGAAAGATGAGAAGAACTATTCAAACGTGAGATGATATGTTACTGAGCTATCAAAGCTTCACATTCAGAAGGCTCAATTTCAAAAGATTATTCAGGAGCCTCGAAAGCTTTGGTGGTGAAAGTTTAAGAGATGTTGACTACAGACTTCTACAACGTACAGAATGATATCCTTTTTCGGTACTCAGGTCAACATCCTCTTAAATGGAATAATATATTTTGTACATATCTTAAACCAAAATGTAAATAGAAAATATAAAAAAAAACCAACAAAAAACCATAAAAAATCAGAAAAATAGAAAAGACCAAAAATAGTTTTTCAAGGCATGTCTTCTGGTATCGATAACATTTACGGCCCTAGAAATGTCATTCAATAATGACACGGGTCTTTAAAAGAAGTTCGAACATAAGTTCAAAAAGTTTTCAAAACATGCCTAAATGGCTTGCAGTTAATTCAGACTGTAACCCAGATTTAAAATTATGGCTTGCTATTACTTCAGATAGCAACCCGGTTTTTCAAAATGAGGAAAACACGTCGCCAAAAAGACGGTTGTTCCTTGCAAAAGGGTGCCGTTCAATAATACTCGTATGGTTATAAGACGAGTCCAATAAGTGTCCAATGGGCCTTGAAAGCCCACGACATAGATGATAGGGAAGGAAGGGAGTGTTGCCCTATCCCTCTCCTATAAATAGGACACTATGTAACTCTTTTATATTGTTGGTTAATTTCATATCTTAAGGAAACTCTTGTTCTTTCATCTTTCATATTGATCTTAATCAACCAAGTCTATTTCTCATCTCATTTCTCTCATTTGAATACTTGTGTTTACTAAAATGGTGACCTAACAAGTGGTATCAATCGCTAGAAGAAGGTATTGATTCGTTGTTTTTTGTTCTACCCCACCTAAAACTAATTTTTAGCTCGTTAATCTCAAAAAGCTTCAAACTTTCTTGCTTCTTTTGTGTTTTTATCACATATTTGACATCAAACTTGTGTTAAAAACCAATACAAACAACAAAGTTTCAACCTTTTTGGTTTATTTTGATTCGAACAAAAAGTTGTACTTTTTATCGAAATTTGTAAAATTTTGTATAAAAAGTTCAAGTTTGCAACTTTCATTAAGATTTTATCATTTTAATGCTAGTTGTACAAGAATCTTGGGTTAAAAACTCGTTTTAGGATTGCTTTTGCACAAGACAAGAATCATATGTACTTTGGCTATTTATCGAGAACCATAAAACCCTCATTTATCGAGAAGTTTCAAAACCCCATTTTATCGCGAACATAAAACCCTATTTTATCGAGAACTTGTGTTCTTGTTACTTAAGTGTTTTGGTTGCTTACTCAGTGCTTTTCTCTCTTGTATAAGAAAGAAAACACTTCGACATATTGGATAGTTTCGTTATTGTATAATCTCGAAACTTTGGATTTCTTTTATCGAAAAATNACATCAGGGACGCACAACAGGTTCACGTGACCGGGCTTAATCATTTATTCCGGAGTTGATATCCGCAGAGATGATTAGTGCTTCAACCTGTTACTTTGGTGTTATCGTTTCGACTTGTGTTGGGTACATATGTAATAACTGGTATGCATTTGGTGAGATGAAGATGTTGATATTCTATTCCCCAAATGGATAACCTTGAAGAAGGTCCAGTCTACAGTCTGTTCTACCTTTTCTGCTGTGTGTTAGTAGACTAAAGACGATATGCATTTATTTATTAAAAGACTTCTTCATATTCAAGGCATTCATCTGAAAGGTTGTCAGTTTGGGGGAGCCGCAGGTGTTGAACGATCCACTCTACACCCTAATTAGATGTGCTCACACTGCTCTTCAGCAAGTTGATTCTCACACGATACATTTGAGCTAAATTTGTTCTTTTCACAAGATTTCAAGAATAAGTGCGTAAATCTGTTGCTGATTCTGAGGTATCAAAACCAGCAAGGGGGAAGGAGACATACATCTGAACGCACAATGAGTACACATGATGAGCTTTATACTTCTTCTAAATTGAAGTTATTCCGGGAAGACAAATGTCATAACCACAGAGAAGATCAGTGATTTAACTCTTTCTTTTGGTGTATTATTCCAACTATATGGGGGAAGAGATGTAAGAAACAGTTTCTAATGATAAAAGAGGTACACAGTTGATTGGGTGTGTACTTCGTATTTTTGAGCTTCATACAATGAGACTGATTGCATCACTTCAACTACTTGGGGGAAGTGGTCTCTGGATACTTTTGGTACGCATTACTTCAGACTTCAGCAGGGAAGAAAGATGAGAAGAACTATTCAAGCGTGAGATGATATGTTACTGAGCTATCAAAGCTTCACATTCAGAAGGCTCAATTTCAGAAGATTATTCAGGAGCCTCGAAAGCTTTAGTGGTGAAAGTTTAAGAGATGTTGACTACAGACTTCTACAACGTACAGAATGATATCCTTTTTCGGTACTCAGGTCAACATCCTCTTAAATTGAATAATATATTTTGTACATATCTTAAACCAAAATGTAAATAGAAAATATAAAAAAAAACCAACAAAAAACCATAAAAAATCAGAAAAATAGAAAAGACCGAAAATAGTTTTTCAAGGCATGTCTTCTGGTATCGATAACATTTACGGCCCTAGAAATGTCATTCAATAATGACACGGGTCTTTAAATAAAGTTCGAACAGAAGTTCAAAAAGTTTTCAAACATGCCTAAATGGCTTGCAGTTAATTCAGACTGTAACTCAGACTTAAAATAATGGCTTGCTATTACTTCAGATAGCAACCCGGTTTTTCAAAATGAGGAAAACACGTCGCCAAAAAGACGGTTGTTCCTTGCAAAAGGGTGTCGTTCATCCGAGCGTGAATTACTTTATATTCATGCACCCTCGATCTGATGTACGCTTCAGTGCGTCATTTCTCGTATAAAAAGAGAAATCTTCTTTTTATAGCCAATACTTTTCCTTCTATGATTTTTCAGGAAAGTATTTGTGCAAAACTTGGTGGTACCATGAAATTTTTGGAAATCAATCAGAATACAAATTTTCATAAAATTTATCACTCAATCAATGACATAAAATTTTTTCAATTTTAACATGGGTCGTTGATTGAGGGGGAGAGTGATTTCAGAATTTTATGAATCATCAAAACTCGCCACTTTGTACATATCATGCAGCTTTGAAATGTGATGGTTATGTGTCAATACATGAATTTTTCATGAGTTTCTCGTTAAACTCCAAATCATTTAAAAACTCATCTGTTCTGACACATAACCGTCCCCCTCATAGATTGAGGGGGAGCTCAAAAATGTTCCAACTATCAGAAATGATTAAACCTGGCCATGTTTTCTCCCAAAAAGCTTTCTAACTTATTTAAATCAATTGAGATCCAAAATCTCAAAAGGTTTGAAATTTTTGATCAGGGGAGAGAATGTGATTTAAATAAAAAATCTGATAAAATGTGATCTTTTGGACTCAATAATAGGCTCCCTCATATGTGCTAAACTCTTTCATAATACTGAAGCACATATTAAGGGGGAGCGAAAGGCGTATTATGGCAATTGTGGAAAAATACCAAAGACCGACCATTTTACTTTATGTAATGGAGTTATAAGGTTAAGGTTAGGTATTAGTTCCCATGATCCAGCCAGAACCGGAGGGATCTTCCCAGGTACAATCCTCTAGTTAGAGTAGAAGTCCTTAGGTATGATGAAAAAAAAGAGGAGAAAAGTGAGAAAGGGAAGAGTGCCGATTGAGATAGAGCTAGAACTGGAACAAACCCAACAAGGTTCTAGTGATGAAGTCTCGGTAAGTACTGAAGGGGTTGAAGAATGAAAAAGAAACGTAAATGAGAAAGGGTGAAAAGAAATAGCCCTCCAAATATTCAACCTTAGGGCAGAAACCGGGTTCAATACATATGCTACTGGTGATTACTAAGGTAACACTGGCATTGAAGACAAGACGTCATGGACCCAGTGACGCACTGCACTAACCTTCCTAGCCACTCAAGTTCTCTTAAAAGGACTTGTTTCATTCTCACGAGGAACCCTGCATAAACTATCGACTGCTCATTGCGAGCCATGTCAATATTGAAACAGGAGACACCTCTCTAGTCTCCGGTAGCGGATTCAAAACGCACTATTGAGTCTAGAGCCAATAGATCATCCATAAATCTCACTAGGACACACTTCCAAATATGCTTACTGTTTCATACACCGTGGAAAGTAAGAAAATATATTAAGATTCCTACGCATTATCCTTGTGGTATTGCCAGAACATCCGAGTGATATGAAAATATTCACGATGAAGATGGAAATCCCTCTAGAGTCAACATCAAACAAGCTCTTGGTGGGTGACATGTGAGATCCTTCATGGATCATACTTGTGACAACTGGAAAGAAACGATGGGGTGATTCACATTTGAATCAAACTTGTTCCAGGAAATGAATTGACAGATACTTTTGAAAAATCTTCGATGTGCTCAACATTGGTTTTCTAGCACATCGACAGCGCACAAATTTTAAACAAAAGTATGTTTGATTGAAACTTGATCTTGCTCAAAAAACGGTCGTCGTGTTACAAAAAATTCTTTATCAAGTAATACGCGAATGCTTTTCGCTAAAATGATTTCTCATCAATCAGTGAATCTTAATTCGCTGATTCACTCACTCCGTGTTGTCTACTTTGAGATGCTTCGGTTTGAGAACGGCTAGTGCAGCTGCGAAACCCTGTCAAGGAGATTCTTCGGAATTCTACCTGATCACAGGCAGTAGTCATACTGATTAACAGGGAACCGTGGTTCTTGCAAACCTATTCAACAAAAGTGAACAAAGACACTTTCGTTCGTTTTATTGCTAACTGTCTTATGCAGGAACCAATGACGGTTGCAGCTGATGGTCGATGAGGCGTCTTGGATACAGCAGATCAAAAGATGTCAATTCACAGCCGCATGCTCACATCTCATACTCGTAACTGAAGAAAATCATGACAATCAATGACGTACAACAATGCTTCCGCAACTCTGATGCATAAATGTCATGATCCTGAAAAAGTGAGCATGCCGGTCCAAAAGTCAGTCACAACATCACATGAAGGCCATACAACAGAGGATGAGCCCAGAGATTTACGGTGGCTGATGATCTCAAAGAAAGCTCAAAGATCACATATACCGAACGAACATGAATCACAAGATCATTGCTTGAAGTACAAAGTGTGCCAAACTTGAAGAATCAAAGACTACGAGCTACAATATCACAAGAATGCTTGAAGACAAAAGCTTAATTGTCAGAGTGACCTTGCTTAGGGGGAGATTGTTAGGAATACAAAATATTCCTATGGAAGACTCGGTCACCCCAAGAATGTAATAGCATTGAGATAGCTCGTAGTTATATTAATATTAGTTAGATATTATAGAACTAGTATACTAATAGTTTAGATTTAGTCTCATCGTGGAGTGAGTCGGGTCTTTACCCACTGTCAGCTCACTCCACAGCCCACTTTAGGGGCGTATACTGTAAGTGTATATAAACCCTCTCCCACACAAGGGAAGGTTTGGTTGTTTGTTAATACACACACACAACTAGTGTGTTTCTCTCACTAGAACTTCCCCTCTCTATTTTACTTTCTCTCTCTAACTCAACAATGGCCAACATAATCTTCCATCATAATCCAAGACCTCCCGAATCACCACAAAATCAACATGTTTCGATCCTACAAAAATAATAATGACAAGAAAATAAGAAAGAAAAGAAAGAGACAAGAAAATACGAAATACAAGAAAATAAAGAAAGACAAGAAAAAACAAAAGAATAGGTTTAACCAATTAAATCTTAGATTAACCAACTGACTTAGCTCAGTTGGCCACTTGAGTTCCTTCTGGAGCTTGGGGAAGGGTTTTACCCGGGTTCGAGTCTTGTAAGTGACAATGAAAATCCGGATTTCCCTTTTAGTGCGAAGCCGTGAGTTCTAGGTGTTTCCATTCGTGGGTCTCTCCTTGTGGTTCGGGTCCCGGGGCCTGTACGTGTGGATGGTTTTAACTCGGGGGGCCGGATTTCAAGTGTGGTGCCGTTAAAAAAAAGTCTTAGAGTAAATCCCACCACTAGATTAAATTCAATGAATGGTGAGGATGTGTCCCTCATTATGTAGTAAAATAAAGAGTAAACTGCAAAAAATGTCCCTAAACTTTGCCGAAAATGCAAATAATGTCCTCGAAAAAAAATATGAAAATATTGTCCTTGAAGAGGTACTGTTCATGCAAAATATGTCCTTGTGCCTAACGCTCGTTAACTTTTCCCGTTAGTGACGTGTGAAATGACTATTTTACTCTCGCCTTTTGCAGGGACTTTTTTTGACCGTGTGAAATGATTATTTTACCCTCACCTAGTAAGGGACATTTTTTGCAATGTACTGTTCATCTTATTTTTTACTTCACCCTCACCACCATCCTCTACCATCACACAACCATCACTACCACCCTCCACCATCGTCACCAATCCACAGTCGTATAGTAACATGGAGGTCTGGTTTATTCATTTCAGCCCATCAAATCCAATTAAATTATGAAACCCGTTCCAATCCTTAACCCCGGTTTGGTCAGATAACAAAGTATATTACACTTTGATTATCTCCACAAGTAAACAGGCCTACTATAAAAAGCGAAATTTCTTCCATGGAGGCTCATCTTGGGTGGCTGCTGATCTAACATCAAGATACAGATAGTCATATGTAAAATTAGGCGTCTGCACGATCATCTTTGAACTACCACTTAATACTTCTTGGTCATCAACTCATCATCCATACATACCAATCTTGCACTACAGTGTTTCACCATACAATTAACGCAAATGCATTTAAATGAAACCGTAACAGGATTCTTTGCTTTCTTCCATCTTGAGTCACAATTCCTATAACACAACCATATCTGATCTGACTCACTATTTGGATCATCGGTTGTCAAAAGGGAAACGCTACTAATGACAGCACCGTTAAAGTCTTTGACAGTACAGAAGGTCTCAAAATATGTACTTTTGGTAGCGGGATTTATGGGAGTAATTACAGTTTTGACTACGGGTTGACATGTTGACAAATCAAGCTTATTTAGTACTTTTACCCATCCGACATGTGATCTGCGAACATTTATCTTAATATCGTAATATGTGAAACTTTCCCTTCATTAAACATTCCCTTCATGATTAATTGATAAAACTCAGTTCTGCGACAGAACCAGTTCTAAACCGAACTGAACTAGTCTGTTACGATCTAGTCTAGGGTCCTTATTGTTTGCATATTCTGGATTTTGAAGTTAGTAGTGCATGCATTACGGTTATTATTTGATTACATATTAATTACTTTGACATTGGCGATAAATACACACAAAATTATGGCGTGCATCCAAATTGTTGAACATGAAGCAAAGCAAAATCTCCGGCGCTGCCATTGAACATCACATGTATAAAGTGCGTAGGTTCTTTGTTTTCAACAATGTATTGTGGCATTTATAGATTTTAGATCGTGTATAACAAAACTACAAAAATAATAGTAAATTGGTAATAAGACCAGATTCACCTTTCGAGATATCATAATGCAAGGATTTAGAACCAAAAACAGCAGGTTTCACAGCCTTTGCTACCTTCTAAAAAAATCATTATTCTAGCCGTCGTGGGTCACCAGGGAAAAGTGATGTTTGGCGTATGTTGTCACAGCCTCAGAAGAGCATCAAAATACGTTCCAGTCCAGCTCCAAACCCACCATGTGGTGGCGCACAATACCTTCAAAGAACATAGCAACAGTTTTATAACCAAAGCATAGAAGCCAATTACGACCCGTTTAGTAAAATGGATCAAGCTAAAAAGATTAACTAAAAGAGGAACAAGTCTAATGAGTTAAAATCACCCAAATCCATTTTTATACATACAACCTCCAAAACTGTTTTTATACAAAGTTTAATATTATTATCGTTTTGACCAGTTACCCAACTTATACATATTACTGCATCAAAAATTATATGTACCTGAAGGCTTCAATATATTCTGATATCGTCTTAACATCAATCCCACATTCCTTTGCACGTGATTCCAGAAGTTCAGGTACATGTATACGCTGGGATCCTAAAATAATCTTCTCTCCTGAAAAAAATGTGGAAATAGAATTTCAGATCCAAAAACGAACATGTTCACTCACTCATCATAGAAACTTTAGATGACATATAGTAGCTCACCTCTCCTATAAACATCAAATGAGTTGCTATAAGCCCCCTCGCCATAACTAGGCATTGTAAAGAAAGGTCGAACTGCCAAAGGGTAGCGGTGCAGTATATAGAATTCGGTTCCATACCTAATATCAATATGGCAATGTAAAATATATTTATCAAAGAAAACTCTACGACTAAAAGGGTAAAGTAAAATTTTGGAGACTGTGCACTTACTTTTCCAATACGAGTTCGCCTAATGTTCTTTCTAATTCTGTGTTAAGGTCCCCAAGCAGATCAACCTCAACTCCAGCCTCCTATTGGGTCATGTTTTAGTATGCAAAACAGAAAATTTAACATTATTCAGGGACGCGATGACCAAATCTATACTTACAAGTGGCACATTAGCGAATTTAGCTGATTGAGGCAGGAGCCAAAACGAGAAATGTTACACGTACTATAAGTCTATAACTAGTTTTATAGTAAAACAACAAAGGATGTTGTACACGCACAATGATATACACATCACACGGTTAAAATGGTTGTGCACAATAAAAGTAACACTTTTGACTCATTTACCTTTTTACTAAGCTTTTTGATCAACTCCTTTATAGCCAAAATCGACCCATCCATATAATTACTTTTACGAACCTTTAGCATTTGGACCCCTTCTTCAAAAGTAAGTCTTAAGGTCCTCCGCAAGTATTACACATTAATTGAATAACATCAACATTTAGACATGAACATCAAATTTAGAATCATTTTACACCACAAACGAGAGGAAAAAGGATTCGATAATTACTTTCAAGGGCTTGAAGGGATATTGCTTCCCAATAGTGTCTAGCTCTTTTTGGCATGTTTCATTCAGCGTGTCAAACATTTCAACAAATATGCTGTCAACGATATCCATCACCTATACACACAAATCCATTCATCAGATTTTTCTTAAGACATTTGAATACTATTACTATTATAAGTTGTCTATATATACCTCAGAATAACTCTCCATAATTTCCATTTTAACATCAAGACATGCGTCTTCACACATATAGGAACCTTCAGCTTTGAAAACAGGAGCAACCACGAATACACGTTCCAAATCACCACAACTTTCCATTTGATTGTAAAACTCAGATGCTCCACCTTGACTAGTAGTGCCTGCTATTAACTTTGGAGGCAAGATCTCGAGAAAACGTTTATTCAACAAAAACTTCCTAAATAACTGCAGAAATATCATATAGAATTTCTTTAGGCTTAAAAGAACCTTGAATTTGCAATAAGTTAGAGATTCATACATACTTCTATAGTAAAGTGTAATATATTGTGTTATCTGACAAAATCGGGGTTAAGGATTAGACTGGGTTTCGTAATTTAATTGGATTTGATGGGCTGAAATGTCCCATACTAGGCGAGGGTAAAATAGTCATTTCACACGGTTAAAAATAGTCCCTGCAAAAGGCGAGGGTAAAACAGTTATTTCACACGTCACTAACGGGAAAAGTTAACGAACGTTAGGCAAAAGGACATTTTTTGCATGAACAGTACCTCTTCAAGGACAATATTTGCATATATTTTTTTTCGAGGACATTATTTACATTTTTGGCAAAGTTTAGATACATTTTTTGCAGTTTACTCTAAAATAAAGGTATGTAAATGAACTTTTTTCTTTTAATTAATGCCTATGTTAGTGATGGATTACATATTAGCTAGTAGCTGTTTGCATTTCTATTTACAAGATGTTTTTATAAAGGGTTTAAACTTTTCCATAAATGTTCACTACTCATTACTATGGAGAAATACACTATATTTGGATGTGATAATTATAATATTTGCACTTTAATTTGTACGTTTTTCTTTTAATTTACGTACAGGCTTTACCACCTTAACTTTTTCATTATTTATGTATCAGATACAGACACAGTACATATTGTGAACATCACATTGACAAACATGATACTCCGTATAAAAGAATGTGTCTATATAAACTAACGTTATATCATATCAAACAAGTTTCAAAAAATCAAAACTTTAGGACCAAGTAAAATACCTAACTTACTTGATTACAACAATTTGCTAAAAACCGTATAATCACTGGAGCTATATATACCACATTGAATACTACCCTCGATCATTTTTTTATTTAAGATCAAAGGGACTTATAACAAAATCAGATGCACTACTAAAATATATACTCGTGATTATTTTAAAAGGATGGATCTTGGCATGATACTTTGATTACATACTTCGTAACGTTTAATCGATGTATTAATTACGAGCTATAAACTTATAGAGTATGCTGCCATCAAAAAGAGAAAAAACTAACAATATGTCAAACTGTAGGGGCCAAGCTATTTTTCAAATATCTAGTTACTCGATTACAACTGCTCACTATAATTCCGCACAATCAAATCGTAGGGACCAAGCCAAACTCTTAAGAAATTATAGTTACCTAATTACGACTACTCGTTAAAAATAACCTTACAATCACTAAAATAGCTCATATGGAACTATGTAAGAGTAAAGAGTATTTGGCCTACCATTTAAGCCGACCACGTTCAAGTCCTCTATATGTAAATTCATATTACATGCCCTTTTGATTTTCTTATATATTCATCGTCGGACTTTACTATGTGTCTATGTCTTAAATAACATTTAACTTGTGTCACTCAGCTTATAACAATCAAAACGTAGGGACCAAGCTATGTTCCAAACTTCTAGTTTCTCGATAACAACTACTGGCTACAAAACCGTATAAAAATAACAAAAAATAAAATAAAATAAATAAATAAATAAAAATACAACCCACCATAATGCTACTTTAAGCAACTATCAGTTAAAAAAGACCTTATATAACAAAGTCACACACCATTAAAAATTGTCATTTGTAAACAATGAAAGTATGAAACATTAGTTATAATTATTTTAGCATAAAGTCATCTTCAGCCTCTCTTGCACGTTATTAAGTCATATACCTTAAATCCTTCATCCTCTCTAACAAGAAACCATCACATAAACACATTGACTTCACCTTCAAAATCACACACATTATTTTCACCTCCAAAAACATACACTAGTTTCACATACATAAAAACACACACTAATTGAAAACACAAATAGACTCTTAATGAGTCATTTCACATAAAAAACACACACACACACACAGTGATTTCACCTTCAAAACACACACACACACATAAAAACATACACTAGTTTCACCTCCAAAAACACACACAGTGATTTCACCTTCAAAACACACACACTAGTTTCACCTCCAAAAACACACACAAACACCATATTTTTTAATTTTAACCTCCAAAAACACACACACACAAAACAAATGGAAATAGAACAAGAACAAGAGCTAGAGAAAGTCATAATCTCCCTCGAAAACCTCGTCATCTCGCAACCACCACTCCCACGATTATCAGAACTAGAAACCATAACCGGCTACACTTTCAAAAACAAAGAGTTGTTAAAACAAGCATTCACACATGCATCATACAAAGCAGATGACTCAAACTCATATGAAAGGCTAGAGTATTTAGGTGACTCAGTTTTGAATCATTTGGTTTCTAAGCTGCATTACTTTATGTATCCTAATATGATGCCTGGTGAGCTCACACGCCTACGCGCTGCTAATGTGGATACTGAGGCGTTGGCGCGTGCGGCTTTGAAGTATAAGTTGCATAAGTATCTCCGACATAAGACACCGTTGCTTGATAAAAAGGTGGTTATTTTTTTTGGTGTATTTATTTAAGGAGGATGCATCATGTTACTTGGTGAATAAATAACTATATGGATATTTTATTTCTTTCTTTTTTCTTTTTTGTTTGAACACAACGTGGAATTTTATTTCAGTTAGATATATTTTATAAAGAACAAGGGATTAACTTTTTTTCAAACACTTAGTGAAAAAAAATAAAATATTTCAAACGACTACAAGAAAATAGATCTGAAGTGCCACTAAATCTAACTTTTGTGATACTTTAAAAAAAGCATGAATAAAAGGTTAAAAATTTTGAGATTTAATAACACGTTTTACTTAAAAAAATATGTCTTAAAAGGCAAAAAATGTATCATCACACTTTTTTTTATGTCACTATTAATAAACTTTTACCTACTAGACTTTTACCTACACTTTTTAGTGTAAGGTGAACCACATAAAAATTTTAGAAACAAATTTTTATACTTCTGCTAACATTTTGTTAACTTTTGGTGAAAGTTCTATATGATGAACTAGAAAGTGTTAAGTGCCACACTAAATGTTACCGTATAAACTTTAAAAAGTGTTCTTATATTTTGATGAACTGTCAAAGTTCAAAATTTTACACGCGTCAGTGTTTTTAATGTGACAAGTCACCAAAATATTCATATTAGAATATTTTCTAAAAGTTTGTAACTTTTATCGAGATAATTTTTTGGTTCACATGAGACTTTAAATAAAGTTTGTTGCTATTATTTAATGACTTACAAAAACTCATTGTTATATAAATAATGAGTAAGGATCAAATGAGAAATATAACTAAGATGAGAAGAATGAGAAGAAACCACAATCACAAATATTAGATGCACTCACAAAAATAGATGCATCTCCCTATTATTTCTCTTTCCTTATTTAAAATATGTGGCCATAATTTTTTCTCATTCTTCTCATTTCAATAATTCTTCTCACTAGATCCATACTCTATAAATAATCTGTTAGTTGAAATAAAAACATATGCATATCTTTTTGTCTTAACTTTTTGAAGAAAAAGAATTTCTTATTTATAAATAAATGTATAGTTTTATTAAATAAGTAGTTGGTTACTTGAAAAATAAACATTTGACTTTGTAGTTCTATTATAGTTTTGAAGAAAATAATTAGAGGTTTTGTCATTTCATATTTATTTATGTGAAGACTGATCAAGAAACAAAGTGTTTTTTAGGGGGTGGCAGTGGTGTCGGTATGGCCATCGGCATGGACCATACCGATCGGCATCACCATTGCCATCCAATCGGCATGGTCATTTCAGCAAGCTCAGCGGGATTACATACCGAAGAGGTATGGAAGGGAGGTGGACAAAATATAGCCGTTATCCCATTTAATAATATGGAGAGGTATGGTGAGGTATGAGAGAATCATGGTTGCCACTAAAAAAGTATGGTGAGGTATGAGATATGTATGGAATGAGGTGGAAAGGTATTATTCGTGGATGGTGAGGTATTGGGGAGGCATCGGATTATGACTGCTACCACCCTTAGGGGGTGGCAACCATGCCACACCATAATTCAACATGATGCAAAATTAACCAATAAAATATTGCGAACACATTTCATGATTCACCATACCTCACCTTCATTTTTTAGTGGCAATCATGATGCAAATAAAAACTAATTATATTTTTTATTTTATTTTTATGCCTCAAACGGCTATTTCATTAAATTTGCAATGTTCGAAAATTTTGGGGAACATGCCATGCCGATTCGGTATGGATCACCGAATTGGATGCCGAATTGGTCATACCGAATAGGTGGTTTTCTTTGATGCCGATCGGCATGTGTTGCCGCTTGCCCAAACCGAAAAGATTGCCACCCCCTTAGTGGTTAGGATAATAGGATATATGTTACGGAGTACTTACAGAATACATACATGGATGTAATTTTTCGGTTAGTTATTTATAGTAAATAATGTTTTGTCACTTTTTGTATAAAAAACCAAAGTTTGTTTGTTCGTGTGTTTGTAAATTTTGGATAGAATTCGTTAATTATTCGTACTTGTATCTATTGCTGATTTTACAAATTACTATACAGAAATATTTGTTGAGTGGTCAAGATTTTAAGAACATGAAATATGTAGTTGTTTTTGGAGCTTATTGATATGTGCTTTGATTAATGCTTGTTGTGAACCGGTTTGTGTTGTTGCGATATCAAATGTTTTGGAGCTTACTTTGGTGACTTGATATTATTGTAGTCTTAGTTTTCTAGTTATTAGTCGGATTATGCTGATATATATCGAAAGAGGGTGTGTTTGGATCTTAATCTGTGACTTGACTAATGTAGTGTTAGTTTTGGTTTACTCAAGTGTTTATGCTTGTTTATGATCGTTTAGTGTTGTTACAGTCTTGAAAGAGGGAGCTTTTGGAGCCTACTTTAGGACTAGATGAATACAATGTTACTTTTGGTTATGTTAACTTTTGTTATGGGTCTCTTTGCTATGAGGGTGTTTGGGATTGCCTATTTGAAGTGTGTATATGTTTTTTTGACTATTTGGTTGAAAATAGCTATCTGTTTATCATAGTGCGTAATAAACGATCCCAACACCCCCTATGTCAATTAATAATCGTTTATTGTTTGTGAAGATGGTTAAATTTAGAGATAGTATGTGAAGTGATTACGTTTTTTGTTGAAAATACAGATTCAAGATTTTATGGAAGGGATTGTAGAGTTTCCGACACACTCCTATGGTATGATTGATCCACCCAAGGTTCTTGCTGATAATCTCGAGTCACTCATTGGAGCTATCTTTATCGACACTAACTCATCGATGGATGAAACCTGGGAGGTATTTTTTGTGTCTGTCTACTTTAGGTAATTTCGTGGTATCAATTTTGGGTACATGAATAACTATCAGAGGACTCGCAAAATAACCATAAAAGTTTCAAAAATAACCTTTTTCAAAGATAGTTATACTTCCGTGGGGTTTATCTATAACATTTCTGCTATATGCATTCACACAATAGTACTTGCATTGTCCATTAGTATTCCTAATTTGTCGTAGTTAAGGCCTTATTATGTTTTTTATATAATAAAGTACTTATATACATAAGTACATAACAATTACTCGATATATCATTAGTATATACTAAATCTATATTATTTAAAAGTGTAACTCTACGGTCTGCACACAATAGTATTTACATAATCCATTTGTTCTAAATCTGTTGTTTTTAAGACTTTATTAGGTGTTGATGATTATAAGCTCGGGCTTTGCAGGTGGTGAAACGCATGTTGCAGCCATTTGTCACGCCTGAAAACATTAAGATGCATCCTGTTGCAAAGTTTAATGAAGCATGCCAGAAGAACGGTTTGAAGCCAAAAGATATTGATATGTGGAGTCAAACAGGGGAGTTTGAAATTTACATAGACGATGAGCTGGTTGGGACCGGAAAGTATAAGTCGAAGAAGATGGTTGCGTTGAATAGGGCTGCAAATGATGCGTACAATTACCTGTTTGGGAAGCTTGGGAACAAAGATGGTGGTGTCGGAGGCTAATCAACAAGTCTTTGAGTATTACTGTCTTTGTATCAAACTAAATGAGCTTTTGCCTTCAATTGACCAAAAGGGAAAAGCTCATTTATTTTGGAACGAAGACTCGAAGAGAGTTAATTTGAATGAAGAACAAGATGGTTACTACTAGTTATTAGTTTTTCAGTTTATTCGACTTGAACATGTTGTCGTTCTCATGGGTTTGTACCCATTTTGGAACTTGTATATGTTACTTACTTTCGTATGACTTAGCTAATACTCCATTAGTTAAACTTGAATGCATTTAGCTTGCTTATATATTATTATTTTTTTTTGCTTACCATGGATTATTTTGTGCTACATTGCAAACACAAACATCCTATAAGTTTGTTCCCTTACGCCTATTACAGATCAGCTAAACTTAGTAATGCTTACTTGATTGCTGTATTTCTCCAAGTGTCATATTTGTTATTAATTTTTGCAAAATTCATGTATAGACTATATATTGCGGTCGTTATTTATGGACCATGTTGACTAATCGAGTTAAAGTTGCAAAAGGTTACGAGAAAGCAATCGGGACGCGAATAACTCTGGTCATATTCTAAAGTGAAAAATCACAAAAGCACCCTATATGAGCTTTATGGTATTGATAACATCAAATTTACCCATGATTTAAGCGTTAATTTCCCTTTGAATTACTCATCTTTTCTATTTTATATGAAGAATATACACTCTTATTTCTTCCTATTTTGGTTTCAGAGTAAAGATGAGTACAAGTACGTTATTGATGATTTATTGGCTTAAGAGTGGGAATTACGCTTAAAGTTACGTTGAAGACACAAACACTGCGGTCTAGTTAAGTGATGATACTACACCGTTAGATGTTTCACCCCAAGAAATGAAGACTACGACGTAGCAAGCAAATGAGCTACGGCGTAACAGAGATAATCAAAGGCTACGCCGTAGTTAGTAATTGGAATACGGCGTAATGTTGAAGATATGAGCCCTACGCCCGTAGTTAGTAATTGGACTACGGCGTAGGAATGATTTTATGAAGGCTACGCCCGTAACAAGTGATTGAGTTACGTCGTAGGAAGGATTTTATGAAGGCTACGCCCGTAACAAGTCATTGAGTTACGGCGTAGGAATGATTCTACGAAGACTACGGCGTAGCATTCCAACCAGCTACGCCGTAGAAGTTATTACAAGGATTACGGCGTAGTCCTACCATACGACTACACTGTAGCAAAGACGAGCCCTATAAATACCAATGGAAATGCGTCCACAATTTGTCAAGTTCCTCTTCCCCAAACCTGCACTAGGGTTTGGGGAGAACGACCCAGAAGAAGAGTGAAGACCACGAAGGCTAGAGAGATGGTGTATAATTAGACTAGGAACCACCTAGTCTAACACATGTTCGAATTCTATTTTGTTTTATATTCATGAATTCTCTTTACTAACATTTGGTTTTAGTTTATTATATTTATCTATGTAGACGTTATCTTAGCTTGTTCGTTATTCTTTCGTTTCGGTAGTGTATAAGCTTGGTTGAATCTACTTAGTCTAGGTGAATTAACCCTAGGACCCTAGACTAGTAGGTTGTGGGGATTGGTAAGAATTGGCCATAGTACTATCTTTCCTTATGTGCGAATTAACCCTAGGACCACCTACCAACCGGATATGCTTAAGAAGCTAGAGGGAATCTAAGATCTGACCATGCCGGGTTCCACTAGAACAAGTCTATTAAACATGGCACTTAATGACTCTTGTATCTTGACCGATGAACTCTCGGCTTTACAATAGTCGAGGATAGGACAAGGTGCAAGATAGGGCTGACGATATGACCATTTGACTCTTGTTGACTTGCACCCACTGCATAGAACACTAAAATATGAATATGCTTGCCTTAATATCTTAGTGACCTATCTTGAACCCGAGTATCTTTATTTCCTCTTTTATTTATTTTATGTCTTGGTTACTATATACTCTATTCAACTAGTACCCCTTTTTAGCACTTATCTTAGTTTGCCAGAACAACAGCTCTTGGGACGACACTCGGAATTATCTAAAGGCATACTACACATGACCGGGTACACTGCCCGTTAGTATGTGTTAATCCTTATAACTCCAAGTTTATAAATGTAAAACAGGATGAATATAACGCATCAGGCATTTTGACATATTGTATATGTGACTTAACTTATCATGATTAATCAAAATTATTTCGAACATTGCCTTTATACCAACATGTTTTGCCAAGCCTACTGATATATTCAGTACCAAAGTAAGCTTGCAAAACAAAATTATCAAAGTTTGAGTGTTCGACCATAACTTTCTAGCTCCGCCCTGCAGCCACACTAAACTTTTATTACAAGAACATATAACTTTAGTGGTAAATAGGGGTGATTGTTTCATATTAATTTGGCATTTGAAATGTTATAGGTTTGACTCAAAAGTACAAATCTAATGTGTATCATTTTGTGTTTTTGTCAATATATGTAATGTAATGCCTAAAGCACATATTCTTCAATTCCTTTCCTCTTGTCCCGCGAAATACTAAAGATTTCTTTGTGCGCATACGTTATAACATGAATAGATTGCGTTATGTCATTACAAATAGATGTTACTTTGCATCCTGCTCGAATATTGCACGACTGAGTATCCTGATAACAAGCATACACCAGCCATCCAACCCAAATGGGTGACTTTAGTTTTTTTATGAACACCAAAAGTTTTTGATGTTCCGTGATGAGTGTGTAAATACTCATCATTTTTGTCTTATATGAACTGCCAAAACATCCAAAAACACCCAATTATGCATCAAAATACTGAAAATATCTCAGGGTTGTGTTTTATATGTTTTAGATACAAAATGTTTGAAAACAAATGAAAAACGAACAAAGTTTGCATAATTGGCAGTTTCAGTCCCTCAACTTTCAGAACTTGTCAAATCTAGTCCCTGAACATTAATTTTGAATAAAAAGTCACCAAAGGTCCTTTTTAAATCACAAATAATCATATTTAGTCCTTTGGTGGCAAGTTTGCAAAAATTACACAAATGGTCCTTCAAGTTTCAAAACTGGCAGAAATGGCCCCTGAGCAAAATATTTTGAATGAAAAAGTCATTTATGGTCCTTGGAAAGTAAAATTTATCACAAATGGTCCTTGGAATAAGAATGTGGTGAAATTACAAGTTTGGCCCCTCAACTTTGACAAATTGGCAAAACAAGTCCCTGAAGTTCAAAAAGTGAAAAATATCAAAAAGGGCCTTGTACTATTCATCACTTGGCAAATTATACCCCTTGGACAACTTTGGAAGACTTACACTTCAGCCCCCTCAATTTTCAGATTTTACATTTTTGGTCCTTATTATAAATTACAAACCAAACGGACCTATGTATTTTCTATAAACCCCAAGTCCAAATCCAAAACAAACCCAAAAACAAAACACAACCCAATCCCATCCCCTTAGCATCATTAGTTAAACTTGAATGCATTTAGCTTGCTTATATATTATTTTTTTTTTGGCTTACCATGGATTATTTTGTGCTACATTGCAAACACAAACATCCTATAAGTTTGTTCCCTTACGCCTATTACAGATCAGCTAAACTTAGTAATGCTTACTTGATTGCTGTATTTCTCCAAGTGTCACATTTGTTATTAATTTTTGCAAAATTCATGTATAGACTATATAGAGCGGTCGTTATTTATGGACCATGTTGACTAATCGAGTTAAAGTTGTAAAAGGTTACGAGAAAGCAATCGGGACGCCAATAACTCTGGTCATATTCTAAAGTGAAAAATCACAAAAGTACCCTATATGGGCTTTATGGTATTTTGACATTTTGTATATGTGACTTAACTTATCATGATTAATCAAAATTATTTCGAACATTGCCTTTATACCAACATGTTTTGCCAAGCCTACTGATATATTCAGTACCAAAGTAAGCTTGCAAAACAAAATTATCAAAGTTTGAGTGTTCGACCATAACTTTCTAGCTCCGCCCTGCAGCCACACTAAACTTTTATTACAAGAACATATAACTTTAGTGGTAAATAGGGGTGATTGTTTCATATTAATTTGGCATTTGAAATGTTATAGGTTTGACTCAAAAGTACAAATCTAATGTGTATCATTTTTTGTTTTTGTCAATATATGTAATGTACTGCCCAAAGCACATAATCTTCAATTCCTTTCCTTTTGTCCTGCGAAATACTAAAGATTTCTTTGTGCGCATACGTTATAACATGAATAGATTGTGTTATGTCATTACAAATAGATGTTACTTTGCATCCTGCTGATAGCGTGGGTTTTGCAACCTTCGCAATTAGGTTTTACCTCTCAAGGGATCTTGAGAAGCTTACAACCCCCACCAGGCAGTGTACCTGACCGATGTAGTATAGTGAAGTGGCAAGTACCGGGGGATTGATCGTTCTCTCGGGGAATAGTGTCGTCAGGATTGAAAACTACTCTAATTTAGGTCTAAGGGTTGAGGGATGATTCTTTTTGTATTTTTTTATATTTTTTAAAAGCAAGTAAAATCTCGGGTATTTGGAAGAGTGGGCGGAATTAGTTGCTAGTCAACTAACCCAAACAACTACTTATGCAAATAAAATAAAATAACAAGAAAAAGTTAATTGTTGTGAAACTTATATGAGAGAAAAATGTGTTTACTTAGATTTCCTTACTCCCTAGCTATCTTTTACCGGTTGATTGGTTTGTTGTAATTGTGTGGATGACGGGTTGTATTCCTTTAAACCATTCGTAGGGCCGTGTACGATCTTCCCTAACTCTATAAGCTCCTCCTTCACTCGTATGTCGAGCCGACTAAAAGCTCCTAACATGGGATCACTAGAATTCGTTTATGCATTAAATACAACCATATAATCGTAGTACACATCCGATTCATGTTTCTTAAGACGTTCAAGCAAGTTACCGTATAGGAGGTTAGCCAGTTTTCTTAAGCCTAACATCGACTTCACCCACCCACAACAATCACAAACAAACAAACAACATGTAATCAATGGCTAGGTTTCATTAGATCTAAGCAAACACAAGAAAAACCTAGCCTAGCATGTTAAAGTAAAGACAAGCATAAGATATAATCAAACAACACATAGACATATTGATTGATTTGAAAGGAGACTTATCTTTAATTGAACATCAAGGTCTCAAGGGTGAAAAACCCCTGAAAATACAGTGTTTTACGAACTAGGGTTTATCCCTAAAGTTCTCCCAAAAGTTGCACACCTAATGAATGAAAATTAGAAGAATATATATAGATTTTACAATCTGACGGCGTCACGTTTTAGAGTGTGACGCCGTCACCTCGCCGCCAAAACTCTCTCGGATTACTCAGATCTATTCTTGACGCCGTCCCCCTTTAAATGTCTCTGGGCCGTCTCCCTTTAAGCTATAACGTAACGGCCTACTCCCATTTACACGTGACGCCGTCACGTGTAATTCTTCCAAAATCTTTCTAGGGCGTCTAGTGTAAAAATCTTCCACCTCTTTGTCAAAGCTTGACGCCGTCACCTCGTAGAGAGTGACGCCGTCAGGTACTGTTTTCAGCTTGGTTTTGAGACTTTGTCGTTTTCTTCACTTTTATGCTCCAAAAACGTCCAAAATGCTTCCTTTTCCAAATTTCCTCTACAAAGTACCTAAAATGACAAAAGGAATGATTTAAGGAAATATTTGATCAAATAATTACGGATTAGGGCTTAAATGACCCCTAAAAGCGTAACACTTTTCGCCTCATCAAATACCCTTACACTTGAGATTTGCTTGTCCTCAAGCAAATGCGCTTTTGTTCCAATCAAAATATGAGATAGGGGTCATTTAACACTAATATTAAAGTAATTAAAACAAATAGTTATTCCACCCTAGTCATAACAAGCATGGAAATCATACACTAGCACCTCACAAATAGTGTTTGGATACTCTCATCTCTCGGGTGTTATAAACCTATATAACTAAATGGAAATGTAAGAAATATCACTCACTACCTGTCATAGAAAATAGATTACCATAGGCTTGGGAAAGGATCAAAAACATCCTCCACTAGGCGTAAGCACCTAAGATAAACTATCAAAGAGGGCTTTTCAAGGGTTGTAATGTTAGGTGTAGGGATATGATAAACACGATTTTGTTGGAATAAAGGGTATTTTTAGTGGTGACAAGTTAATTATCTTGATCAAATACATGCACAATGCGGCGTTGCTAAGCCAAGACTCGACTCGACTTAAGCTAAAAAGAAAATAACAAAAACATAAGTAAAGATAAAATGAAACGGGATGGTAGTCCGTATATTTTTTTCTACTTTTCTTTTTCCAATTTTTTTTTCGTTTTTCTTGTTTTTTCGATTTTTTTTTCACACTCTTACCCTACCATCCAAAATAATACATCATAGGGGCCTCGGTTCTCCCCTTACACTTGAACTTTTACATACTTTACAATAAACTATTCTAATGACTCGAATTAAGATAATTGAAAAACTTGGAGTACCTTCAAATATTAACGCACATACGGGGGTAATAATTGACTTCTTCCCCATTACTCCATTACATTAGTACTTTACCCATGAGTCCCAATCGTCTCAAAACAATATGTACAAGGATATGACTCGACTTAGCAACCATGTAATCAATAAGACAATTAACTAAGGGTTTAAACAAATGTTGTCACAATAATGCACTAAAGATGAGTGCATACAAGGTAGGCTAAGGCGATTTGGGTGTACATTTGGGGGTGGATTGTAAACAAATTCTTCCTTTAAGTAAAATGCTTAAAGTTAGAAATGAAAAGATAGGCTCTGAGGGGTATACTAGGGGTATCGTGTACTAAAAATGAGTACATCGCAAAGGTGTGGGAGAATTACTTGACCAATGTAGCCAATGTAATTATAATACATGTGTAAAACCAGGGTTATCCTAATGCTTCTTATCACGTAGTCAATCCAAACTACACGAATGTAGTCTCACTAGCGATCTCGGTATGCATCACAAACGCAAGTTCTAGAATCTATAAACTACCGGTACACTCATAAGCACCAACAATGAATGCTTTTTCCTAAAGATCTAAAGGCGAACCTCACATAATTGGGGTGGAAATTTTTGAGTGGTATGGTTTTTGTGCTAGTCATACAATTCCCTATCCATGAGACGCTTATTATGCCTAAAGTTTCACTTCTATATGTTGTAAAAAAATTTAAATTTGGCGCTAAAATTGCCCTAACAAATATTTCTCTCAGTTTTATTACACATCTACCATTAAATAAAACAAAAATCAAGCGTAATAGCATTTTCTAAGGTGTCTTCATTTACCCCCTTTACACTTAAGCCGAACATTGTCCCCAATGTTCACATAAAAGATGTAAAAGTAGAGAAAATGAAAGAATGAAACAAATACTCCCCTGATTCGTTTGATGTGGATCGTGTGGTAACATGGTTAGATCTTCTTCCAAGATAATGTAAAAGCTCCAAGATCAAAGCGACGCCAAAAGCTTGATGTCATGAACTTGATTCCATGTTCATCTTCTTATCCAACGTAACCTGTTAAACCTGAGAAAACAATCTAGGCAAACCTTGCGTAAAATCGGCGGCAAAATCTATATAAGGATATAATGCTTGTGGAATGAAAGTTTTGCAGATTCCTGGAATTAAAGATGTAGTAATTTTTATAATCCGGCAGAAAAACTAAATTTTAAAAACTTTTTCTGTAATCAGTACCTGACGCCGTCAGCTTTTAAAGGCTGACGCCGTCAGAATTGATCTGACAGAATTCTTATGTTTAGTTTCCGAAAAATTTCTGGAAAAACAATTACCTTAATTCCTGGAATTCTGCAAAATTTCATTATGACTCGATACAAGCATTTGACTCAAATAAATACTAATATGTATGTTCATTTTATATCGCTACAATTCATGTCCAATTCGTTCTTATAAACAAATTTAGATTTCCCTTACACTTATCTTCTGCAAAATACCTTTATATGTAGTTAAGACGAAGTTAAAAACAAAATAAAGCATTTTCACAATTCAATTTGAAACATGAATTATTAGAGATAAAAATAAAACATACATACAGAAACAAATAGATTCAAATAAACAATCACACACACAAACAAATAAAGCTTGGGTTGCCTCCTAAGAAGCGCTTGTTTTTGTTTGAGTCACGAGCTTGACTCTACTCTTATTTATCGAAAATAAGGGAGGTTTTCCCTACACTTAGGATTAAGTGCGGTGATGTAGCGATACACACCATCTCGGTGGAAGTATGTGATGCGTGAGATTGCACCCTCGCAAAAAGGTTTTACTTCTCAAGGGATCTTGAGAAGCTTGCAATCCCCACCAGCAGTGTACCTGACCGATGTAGTATAGTGTAGTGGCAAGTACCGGGGATTGATCGTTCTCTAAGGGGAATAGTGTCGGTAGGATTGAAAAGCTACTCTAATAGGTTCTAAGGGT
>LBNU01036656.1:1393-38014 GCA_014162995.1 Artemisia annua | reverse complement strand
CAAAATCGTCTAGGGTTTTGTTCCCAAAAGTTGCACACTAATGAATGAAAAATAGAAAAGTATATATAGGAAATACACTCTGACGGCGTCAGCTTATACGCTCTTACGCCGTCAGCTCGCCGCCATTAGGGTTCTCGGATGGCCTAGATCCATGTCTGACGCCGTTACTTGTAAAATACCTCTGGGCCGTCACTCTTTAGCTTAACACCTGACGGCCTAGGATTATTAACACATGACGCCGTCAGGTGTTATTTCCATGTTTTCTTCTTAGGGCGTCACGTATAGTCAGATTCCACTCCTTTGTCTTGGTTGGCTGACGGCGTCACCTTGTGACTCTGACGCCGTCAGGTAGGATTTCCAGCATGCTTTTGAGACTTTGTCGTTTTCTTCACTTTATGCTCCAAAAACGCCTAAAATGATGTGTTTTCTAGAATTCTTCTCAAAAGTACCTAAAATGACAAAAGGAACGATTTAGGGCAATATTTGATCATATTAACTCGAATTAGGGCTTAAATGACCCCCGAAAACGGGTACACTTTTCTCTTCATCAAATACCCTTACACTTGAGATTTGCTTGTCCTCAAGCAAATAGGCTTTTATTCCAATCAAAATATGAGTTAGGGGTCATTTAACACTAATATAAAAGTAATTACCACAAATAGTTACTCGACCCTAATCATAATAAGCACGGGAATCATACACTAGCACCTCACAAATAGTGTTTGGATACTCTCATCTCTCGGGTGTTATAAACCTATACAACTACATTTGAAATGGAATAAAATCACTCACTACCTGTCATAGAAAATAGATTACCATAGGCTTGGGAGAGGATCAATTACTCCTCCACTAGGCGTAAGCACCTAAGATAAACTATCAAAGACGGCTTTCCAAAGGGTTGTAATATAAGGTGTAGGGATATGATAAACACGGTTTGGTTGGAATAAAGGGTATTTTACTGGTGGCAAGTTAATTATCATGATCAAATACATGTACTATACAATGTTACTAAGCCAAGACTCGACTCAACTTAAGCTAAAAATGAAATAACAAAAACATAAACAAACATAAAAAGAAACGGGATGGTAGTCCGTATGTTTTTTTTTACTTCTCTTTTTCTCATTTTTTTGTATTTTTCTTGATTTTTTTGAGATTTTTTTTTTCCATACACTCTTGCCCTACCATCCAAAATAATACATAATAGGGGCCTCGGTTCTCCCCTTACACTTGAACTTTTACATACTTTACAAATAACTAATCTAATGACTCGAATTAAGATAATCAAAAAACTTGGAGTACTTTTTAAAATATTTAGCACATATGGGGGTAATAATGAAGTTCATCCCCATTACTCCATTACACTAGTACTTTACCCATGAGTCCCAATCGTCCCAAAACAATATGTACAAGATATGACTCGACTTATCAACCATGTAATCAATTAGATAATTAACAAAGGGTTTAACACAAATGTTGTAACAATAATGCACTAAAGTGAGTGCATACAAGGTAGGCTAAGGCGATTTGTGTGTACATTTAAGTGGGGTGTAAACAAATTCTCACTTTGAGTAAGATGCTCAAAGGTCGAAACGAAAAAATAGGCTTTGAGGGGTGTACTAGGGGTATCGTGTACCAAAAATGGGTACAACGCAAAGGGTGTGGGAGAATTACTTGACCAATGTAGCCAATGTAATTATAACAAAAACACGGGTGTAAAACAAAGGGTTAATCCTAATGCCTCTTATCATGTAGTAGATCTAACTACACGAATGTAGTCTCACTTGTGGATTTGAGATGGTCCTAACGCAAGTTCTAGAATCTAAGTGCTACCGGTACACACATCATAGCATAAATGCTTTTCCTACCAATTCTAGGGGCGAACCTCACATATTTGGGGTGGAAAATTTTTTAGTGGTACGGTTTTTTGTTATAGTCATATAATTTCCTATCCATGAGACGCTTATTAGGACCAAAGTTTCACTTCTAAATGTTGTAAAAAATTTTAAATTGGCGCTAAAATTGCCCTAACAAATATTTCTCTCGGTTTTATTACAAATTTACTATCAAACAAACAAAAATCAAGCGCAATTGCATTCTCTAAGGTGTCTTCATTTACCCCCCTTACACTTAAACCGAACATTGTCCCCAATGTTCAAATAAAAGATGTAAAAGTAAATAAAATGAAAGAATGAAATCAAATACTCCCCTGATTCGTTTGATGTGGATAGTGAGGTAACATGGTTAGATCTTCTTCCAAGAAAGATGAACGCTCAAAGCTTCCCTTCCGAAATATAAATCATCTTCTTGTCCAAAATAACCTGTTAACCTGAAAAAAAAAAAAGGCCAACCTCGCATAAAATCGGCGGTATAATCTATAATAGGATATAATGCTTGTGGAATGAATATTTTTGCAGAATTCCTGGAGATTATAAGTTAGAGAATTAACAAAAACTTTTTATTTCCGGAAGAAAAACAAAACTTTCAAAAATTGCAGAAAATTATTGCCTGACGCCGTCAGGTTGTAATGCCTGACGCCGTCAGAAATGATCTGACAGAATTCTCATGTTAACTTTCCGGAAAATTTCTGGAAAAACTATACCTTACTTCTTGGAATTCCTGCAAAAATATCATTATGACTCGATACAAGCATTTGACTCAAACAAGTACTAATATGCATGTTAATTTTTTTTTTTTTTTTTTTGAACGGCAATATGCATGTTAATTTACATTGTTATGATTCATGTTCATTCGTTCTTATAAACTCATTTAGATTTCCCTTACACTTATCTTTTGCAAAATACCTTTATATGTAGTTAAGACGAAATTAAAAACAAAATAAAGCATTTTCACAAGTTAGTTTTTTTGAAGCATGAATCAATAACAAGAAAAAAATAACCTACGTACGGAAACAAATAAAATCAAATAAACAAACAAATAAACACAAACAAGTAAACAAACAAAGCAGATAAACCAACAACCAAGACGGGAGAAATCCTACATGCATAAACCAAGTGTCACAAGAGTTTAAAGGCCAACAGAGGCCGAATCCTAAATTATTACAGACCAAATTGTTCAGAAATACACAACCAAAGATTAAATTGTTCAAACATCATAATATCAAATCACACGATCACTGATGTGGGGGACCTTGGCTGTAGTCGTAGCCAGGCAGGAGATGTCCATAGTACCCGTAGGGTGGGTAGTCCTGCTCACGTCCAGGGAAAGGGTCAATCTGCAGTTGTGGGTCCAATTGATCACGCGTAGATAAATGCTGCATCTGTCGAATAGTGTGATCATACATCCAGTCGAACCTGTCGTCAACCCTGGTTCTCCACGTATCAACCTGACCCATCCATGCCCCCTGGTGAGCCTGCCAATCTCCCTGACTCATGTGCCGGTAGTAGTCTGCGGTCCCGGCCTCATACCCCTCATGCTGCTGATGTGGTGCACCCTCCTCATCATCATCATCGTCATCGTCACCACCAGCTGCAGCATGTCTAGGCGCCCACCAAGCATACTGTCCCCCTGCTAGCTCCATCACAACGTTCATCTGCTTCAGGGATCTGACCCTGACCACCCTACAGACACCCGATGAGCTCAGATAGTCCCTAATTTCCGGTGTCAAGACCCTGTATGACCTAGCTAGCTTGGTGATGAACATCCCCCCATAGATCAAGTCATTGCTCCTTTCCCCGACTGCACCTGAAGATAACTAGCTACCCAAAATGGGATGTTGCAAAAAGCCTCCTCGGAGTAAATCGTGTACAAGAAGAAGAGATCCAAAAGGGTGATCCTATGTTGGGAACTATGCCTCCCTGACAAGGTGAATGAAATGCACCGATGAGCTAGCCTAACCCTTGGGTCCCTAATAGCAGAGGCCGTAGTAACCCCAGACGCATACACTCCATCTCCAATAGTAGGCCAAAACTGTATGCTCCTCATGTCATCCCTGATGGTCACCCCCTGACTCAACCTAGCCATTAATGCCCCTTGGGTGGCCTCGTGTTGGCCATAAAGTCCCAATCTCCAACCTCACTCAAGAATAGAACAAGAACGGTTCTCCCCTTCTAGCCTAAAGTAAACTGACGTGGCCCCCACATCATTCCTAGCTGTCCCAATATCCAAGTGATAAGTAGCCACGTACACCTGCTCTTGCAGCCTAAACAAACTCACCTATTGCGGACCTGTGAAGCCATCGGTCCGTATGCTATTAACAAAAGCTTCCTCAAGACCACTATTAGCCAAGAAATTCCAGTTAATGATGGTGCCATGGTCAATGTCATGGTTGCGTAGCTCGTGGTACTTGGCGGTGGCCTCATTACCCTAAAAAACACTCCAACTTCTCACCCTATCTGCCAAACTTTCTTGGGGGGCCCTAGATGACCCAGCCCTGTGGCTCCTAGTTCTCTTACTCATGTCCTGAAACAAAGCAAGAAGAGCGAAGGGGGTTAGGAACAAGATTGAAAGCAAGATGGGGCATCAGACGGTCCTGACGCCGTCACACCTAATGGGCTGACACCGTCAGAGCCTGCAGATTTGAATCTGGGATTACGAGGGAAAGTTTAAGTATGAAACTTGTAGATCCTTAACCCAAACACCCTTTGTGACAGGAAAATGGCCAATAAGCCAAAGGGTAATGGTCGAATCCGCAATCCCCTAACGTAATACTAAACCCATTCGAAGTTGTAACTAATTGTGCCTCAATCATTGCTAACATTACATCAACTACAAGGCATTGTTAAGTTTTCAACCTCAAATTAATCCTAGGGTTTCGAATTTTTGGGGATATCCAAAATTGATGGATCGAATAGATAATTAGAGTAGGAAAGATAGATAAAAGTTACTTACCAAGTGGAGTTTGGCAGTGGATTGGTACGAATTGACCCTTGGAGATTCGGTGGTGAATGGTGGGGTGGATGGTGTTTGTGGGGTTTGTGATGAAAGTGATGGATTTGGGGTTATAAGAGCTGCATAGGCGAGCTGACGCCGTCAGGCGCAAGGGCTGACGCCGTCAGGTACACGCGTCTAGGCAACTTTCAGAAATATCAATCTAGCCCCTTGTTCTTTTTAAAAGTTGTTTTGTGGCATTGTTAATTTTGACCACAGAAATGCTTCTTAGTTAGCACATCCCTCCCGGGTCAAACATTTTGTTACAGTCGTTGGGTGTAATCTTAACTTCCCCAGGGTCGGTCGTTGCCCTATTTAATTCCCAATCTCCGTTGCGGCAAGTATTTATCGAGTGAGGGGAACTTTCCCAGTGAATTTTTGAAACGAAGGTACGCTTGAATTGGGTGTCTCCTACTCCGGGCTTAAAACCGAATGACCGTTTTCTAACTTTGTGAAAGCTAGGGAGCATAACTACAATGCTTCCTACGAAAATGCTATGGACTCAAGAGTTCTTTTCTTCGCGAGGGGGCCCAAAAGGACAGGAGGAGTGTAAGGGTGAAGGCTCGGGAAGAGGGGTTTCACCACTTACCTCGTTATACGGTTCATTAAGGATTGGAAGTTCAAAGATCTTTTCGATCTTCTTGTGTGAGGCTTCCTCCCTAATTTTCTCCTTTATTTTCGAGATAAATTTTTCTGCCAGTTCCATGAAAACGTTTTGGGTGTTTTTCAAGTGAGCCTCTAATTGTTGGATTTGTCTCTCTTGATTGCTCATGAAAGTTAGCATTATCCCTTCGAACTCATCTTGTCGCGAGGAGTGAGGGAACGTATGTCCACCAATCGTGTTTACATCCTCATTAGTATTTCCCTCAACCAAAGGCGCCTCGGCTTTCATAAGTTTCTCAATCTGCCTTTTTATGTTATCAAACAACTGATCTTGGGTTGCACTCATGCAATTTAAAACCCCTTCCTCCGAGAACGTTGAATCCATCCATTCTTCCTCTTCGTACTGTGCTAAGTCCTCAATGACTTCCCAGCACTTATCGACGCTGAGCCTACTCAGTCTTCCATTGGCAGCGTAATCTATGGCTCTTTTAGTATGATGATTTACGCCGTCATAAAATCGTTGGAACTGTAACCAAGGATCCATGCCATGGTGAGGGACCTTTTGGAGTAAGTCCTTGAATCGAGTCCATGCCTCGTAGAGGGTTTCGCCTTGACGTTGTTGGAAGGCCAAGATATCATTTCTTAGCTTGGTAGTTCTTCCCGGCGGGAAAAATTGAGCTAAGAAGCGAGTTGTGAGATCATCCCAAGAGGTGATGGATCCTGCGGGTAGACGCTCTAGCCACTGACTAGCATGGTCTCGCAGAGAGAATTGGAAGGGACGTAATCGGGTAGTCTATCGAGTGGTAACATCAAGGTCTATGGAATCTACGATTTTGAGGAAATCCTTGAGATGTTGATTTGGATCTTCAGAACGAAGTCCATGGAATGCACATCCGCTTTGCACCAACCGGATGGTGTCGGATCGCAAGGGAGACACATTGGCTCCTTGGGTGAGCTCAATGGTGTTTCGATAGCCATGGTGGCTAAGTCGGGAATACTCTCCTAAGATGCGGGCTCTAGGAGGTTGGTTTGGTTGCGGTGGTTGTTGTGGTGGTGGGTTGTTGGGATCAAGGATATTACCACCTTCCATGATGTCGGATGGTAATGGTTACGAACAAAAAAACACGCAGAAAATAGATAGACTAAAGAAAATCCTAGAAAAATAAAAATCTCACTAGAAAGGAATCTAGTGAGTAGACCTAATAAAATAAAAAATTCAACCTAAGCAATAACTATTCCCCGGCAGCGGCGCCAAAAACTTGATACTCGGGATTGCGACCACGCAACAGGTTTTACCTCTCAAGGGATCTTGAGAAGCTTGCAATCCCACCAGGCAGTGTACCTGACCGATGTAGTATAGTGTAGTGGTAAGTACGGGGGATTGATCGTTCTCTCACAGGGAATAGTGTTCGTTAGGTAAAAAGAACTACTCTAATAGGTCTAAGGATGAGGATGAGGATGAAGAACTACTCTAATAGGTCTAAGGATGATAGATGATTATTTTTGTATTTTTATATTTTTTGAAAGCAAGTAAAATCTCGGGTTTGAAGGAGTGGGCGGAATTAGTTGCTAGTCGACTAACCCAAAAACTACTATTGCAAATAAAATAAAAATAATTAAAAAAATAAACGGTTGTGAAACTTATATGGAGACAGGTGTGTTTACTTAGATTTCCTTACTCCCTAACTATCTTTTACCGGTTAATTAGTGTGTATTAATTGCGTGGATGACGGGTGTATTCCTTAATACCATTCGTGGGGTGGCGTACGTACTTCCCCAACTCTATAAGCTCCTACTTCACTCCTATGTCGAGCCTGCTAGAAGCTCCTAACATGGGATCATTAGAATTCGCTCATGCATTAAATACAACCATAAAACCTAGTACGCATTGGTTCATGTTTCTTAAGACGTTCAAGCAAGTTACGGTATAGGAGATTAGCCAGTTTTCTTAAGCCTAACATCGATAAATAATCATCCAATACAAGTAATAACACACCAACAACCAATAATCAATAGTTTGGTTTCATTAGATCTAAGCAAACACAAAATAAATCTAGCCTAGCATGTTAATTGAAAGACAAGCATAAGATATAATTAACCAACACATAGACATATTGATTAATTTGAATGGAGACTTATCTTTAATTGAACATGGAAGAATCAAGGGTGAAAAACCCTTGAAAAAGCTGTCAAAGTCGTCTAGGGTTTGTTCCCAAAAAGTTGCACACTAATGAATGAAAAATAGAAAATTATATATAGAGAATACACTCTGACGGCGTCAGCTTATACGCTCTGACGCCGTCAGCTCGCCGCCATTAGGGTTCTCGGATGGCCTAGATCTACTTCTGACGCCGTCACTTGTAAACTTGTTCTGGGCCGTCACTCTTTAACATTACACCTGACGGCCTAGGATTATTAACACCTGACGCCGTCAGGTGTAAACATCACAATTCTTGCTTAGGGCGTCACGTATAGTCAGAATCCACTCCTTTGTCTTGGTTGGCTGACGGCGTCACCTTGTGACTCTGACGCCGTCAGGAAGGATTTCCAGCATTCTTTTGAGACTTCGTCGTTTTCTTCACTTTATGCTCCAAAAACGTCCAAAATGATGTGTTTTCCAGAATTCTTCTCAAGAGTACCTAAAATGACAAAAGGAACGATTTAGGACAATATTTGATCATATTAACATGAATTAGGGCTTAAATGACCCCTAAAACGGGTACACTTTTCTCCTCATCATGCTTAGTATTTAAATTTTTTATTTGATATATGTGGTGAGAACATTGAACCAATAACTCTCCTAACAACAGCTAGCCTTGGAGGACAAAGGGCAGTTCAACCATGTTTAATTAAGTCTCTTGATATTTTCAATTTTATTTAATATCGATACTGATTTAATTTATATCCATTCACCTTATTAGTCATCTTTATGTGCATATATTAAAATTCGTAACATTATTCGGCCACATATTTGGTTTATTATAGGTAATGGTCGTGAAGCTTCTTTGTGGTATGATACATGGGATACGTAATGTCCTTTAATCTCTTTAGTATCTACTCGTGCTATTCACAATGCTGGAATTTCTATTCATGCAAAAGTGGCAGATGTGATCTTGAATAACACATGGTCTTGGCCTGATAACTGGTACTCTCGATATCCCACTTTATGTAATGTAAACGTTCCTATCATTAATGATCAGTTGGATTCGTTGAGATGGAGAGGTATAGATGGGTTGTTTTATTCATTCTCTGTTAGCTCGGTTTGGAAAACTATTCGTGAAAGAGGGAATGAAGTTCAATGGTCATATATACTATGGTCTAGGTATTGTATTCCACGCCATGCTGCGCACTTGTGGTTAGTCATGAGACGCAGACTCAAAACACAAGATCGGCTAAGACCATGGGACGTCGGGGAAGATGTTGATCTAAGTGCTCTTCGGTGTCCACTTTGTAAGGTGCAACAAGATATTCATGATCACTTGTTCTTTGCTTGTAACTATTCATCTCAGGTTTGGAGTCGTGTTGTGCAAAAGGCGGACGTCCCTTGTATCTCGCCAACGTGGAGTGACATTATGGGCTGGATTCTACCTATTGCCTCGAAGAACAATGTGACTAGTATTGTGGGGCGTTTGGTTGTTGTAGCTTCTTCCTACTACATTTGGCAAGAAAGAAACAATAGGCTGCATTCGAGCGGAGCTAGGAATGTGGAACAATTGGTGAATGTTATTCTCAACATTGTGAGATTTAAGCTTGCGTCTATCAAGTTCAAGAGGAATGCTAGAGTTGCTAGACTCAAAATCACATGGAACATAGCTGCTGATTGATCTCTTTGAAATTGGTTAGGCGTTTGGTTAGAAGTTTTGCTTAATTGATGTATTTGTTGTGTTAAGTCTTCTAATAGGTGGTTGTCGTGTTGTGTTGAGCGTGTTCATAGCTCGTAGTTTTTTTCCATTAGAGTGGCTCATTACCACTCTCTTGTGTTCTCAACGTTTTTATTAATATATTTACCGGGTATAATCCCTTTACCCAAAAAAAAAATGTGGGAATGACCAAGTTTTGTTCTCAATTGTAAATCATTTTTTATCTGAAAACAATTACATATTTACGTACGGGTGTAAATGAGCCGAGTCGAGTTCAAGCCCAAACAAGACTCGAGCTTAGCGCGTTTGGCATTTGGGAAGCTCAAGATCGGCTCGTTTCAAGCTTATGATTTAATACTGATCCAAATTGCTTATTTATTTCAAAAGTTATGTGATGTGTGATTATACTATTCATAAATATTTTATTTTTGATCAAAATTGCTTATTTATTTTCAAAGTTATGATATCTAATTTAGTAATTATAGTATACACCGATATGTTATATATGCAAAGCTCGTTCAGGATCGTGAGCTTAATCAAACTATATGAGAAGCTTGGGCTCGAGCTCGATTATTCAATGAGCTTTATTGTAAGCTCGAGCTCGTTAAGGCTCGACTCGTTTCAAACTTCTACCGAACCGATCGAGCAGCTCGTTTACACCTCTAACTAAAACATTTTGCTAATGTTTTAGAAGTAATCAAGAAGATTAAATAGTAATAAGAAAGAAAATTGATGAAGAAAAAATTTGATGGTGGGTAGAACAAAAACAAAAAGTAGCGGGGTATTATAATAATCGGGTCGGTTAATAATCTAACATGTTATGGTCTATGCCTAGGGTCATTTTGTTAGCTCCACTTTCATGTATTGGTTTAAAACATTTTTTAACTGCATTTGTAAAAAAGGTTGAATCATTTTTAACTAAGCGTAAAGTCATTGTTTAGGTGTTTATTTTTTGTTGATGTTAAACTATTGCAGCAAATTTGGTATTTTTAAAGGACTAGGCTGTTTTAAAGGACTAGGCTGTGTTAAAGGACTAGGCTGTTTTATTTTTATTTTTCGTATTTGATGGTATCCCACATTGATGAAGAAAAAAGTTACTTGAAACATCTCTAAACACTTGTAAAATTATATCGCCAATTTGGTATTTATAAAGGACTAGGCTGTGTTAAAGGACTAGGCTGTTTTATTTTTATTTTTCGTTGTATACCCTGAAGTCGCCAAGACACTAATCCTGATTGTGTATAGTTTTCTACTGTTTCCTTTTTACAGTCTATTAGGAAGTTGATATTGAATTTACTTTTGATATCTAAAATAATCGAGCAAGATAAAGTTTGTTTTATTGTTCGTGTATTTTTCAAAGGGTTTTTCTATCTTGTGCCCAAGGGCACAAGATAAGAAATGCAAAAAGTACACATAAAGTCATAAGATATAATTAACCAACACATAGACATATTGATTAATTTGAATGGAGACTTATCTTCAATTGAACATGGAAGAATCAAGGGTGAAAAACCCTTAAAAAAGCTGTCAAAATCGTCTAGGGTTTTGTTCCCAAAAGTTGCACACTAATGAATGAAAAATAGAAAAGTATATATAGGAAATACACTCTGACGCCGTCAGCTCGCCGCCATTAGGGTTCTCGGATGGCCTAGATCCATGTCTGACGCCGTCACTTGTAAAATACCTCTGGGCCGTCACTCTTTAGCTTAACACCTGACGGCCTAGGATTATTAACACCTGACGCCGTCAGGTGTTATTTCCATGTTTTCTTAGGGCGTCACGTATAGTCGGATGGTAATGGTTACAAACAAAAACACGAAGAAAATAGATAGACTAAAGAAAACCTAGAAAAATAAAATAAAAATCTCACTAGAAAGGAATCTAGTAAGTAGACCTAATAAAATAAAAATTCAACCTAAACAATAACTATTCCCCGGGCAGCGGCGCCAAAGACTTTGATGCGTGAGATTGCACCCTCGCAAAAAGGTTTTACTTCTCAAGGGATCTTGAGAAGCTTGCAATCCCCACCAGGCAGTGTACCTGACCGATGTAGTATAGTGTAGTGGCAAGTACCGGGGGATTGATCGTTCTCTAGGGGAATAGTGTCGGTAGGATTGAAAAACTACTCTAATAGGTCTAAGGGTGAGGGAAGATTCTTTTTGTGTTTTTTATATTTTTATAAAAGCAAGTAAATATCTCGGGTTTGAAGGAGTGGGTGGAATTAGTTGCTAGTCAACTAACCTAAATAACTACTAATGCAAATAAAATAAAATAAACTGAAAGTAAATGTTGTGAAAACTATATGGAGAGAAATGTGTTTACTTAGATTTCCTTACTCCCTAACTATCTTTTACCGATTGATTAGTGTGTATTAATTGCGTGGATGACGGATTATATTCCTTAATAACGGTCGTGGAGGTGTGTACGGACATCCCCAACTCTATAAGCTCCTACTTCACTCCTATGTCGAGCCGGCTAAGAAGCTCCTAACATGGGATCACTAGAATTCGCTCATGCATTAAATACAATCAAATAACCTTAGTACACCTTGGTTCATGTTTCTTAAGACGTTCAAGCAAGTTACCGTATAGGAGGTTAGCCAGTTTTCTTAAGCCTAACATCGATAAACATTCATCCAATACAATTAACAACACACCAACAACCAATAATTAATAGTTAGGTTTCATTAGATCTAAGCAAACACAAAGAAAACCTAGCCTAGCATGTTAAACGAAAGAGAAGAACAAGATAGAATCAAAAAACACATAGACATATTGAATGATTAATTGATTACTTATCTTCAATGTAACATGGAAGATCTCAAGGTGAAAAACCTTGAAAAAGCTGCTAAAATTCGTATTAGGGTTTCTCTCTAAAAAGTTCCACACTAATGACTAAAAATTATGAGAATATATATAGAAAAACAGATCTGACGGCGTCACGTTGTAGCTGTGACGCCGTCACCTCGCCGTGCTTAGGGTTTCTTGATAGCCTTCTTGACGCCGTCCCCCTTTAATCTCCCAAAATCTGTTCTGGCTTATCAAGGCTTGACGGCGTCACATCCAAGCTTGATGCCGTCATGGGTACTATTCCAGCAGACTTTAGCACTTTGTCGAATTCTTCACTTTTATGCTCCAAAAACGTCCAAAATGCTTCCTTTTCCAGAATTTCTCTCCAAAGTACCAAAAATGACAAAAGGAACGATTTAGGGCAATAATTGATCAAATAAATACGATTTAGGGCTTAAATGACCCCCGAAAAGCGGTACACTTTTCGCCTTATCAGTATGCCTCATGAGGAAAGAGTGGTGGATGAATTATATGCTCAAAGGGGTGTGCTCCATTCATCATAACCTTACCTAGTTCACTTTGGTCAATGGGTGAGTTAAAGTTTCCTCCTAAAAAGGGATCATCTTCTCTCAACTTTGAGAGATTCCTAGTTGGAAATCTATCTTGACCTAATAAACCCGGTTTAAACCCATAATGTTTCTTGTGATCAATCATGAATGGGTGATGTAAGTGTGTAAGGTCATGGTTCACTCCCATGTCAGCTTCCTCTCTACAAGGCTTAGAGTCAACTACCTTCAACGTAAAACTACCCGGACTATATGGTTTAATGGGTGGATCGGGACCTATTTCAATTCCTAAATTTTCATCCGAGGATGGAAGATTAGGTAACAGTTTTGGTTGAGGCTCCGGTTCATCAAAACTAGGAACTTCCATAGAACTAAGAGAAAGGTCATCACTACAAGTGTTCAAACCTATATTCTCTAGTTGAGTTTGGTCCAAGGGTTCTACCTCCATCGGAATTCCTAAAGTCTCTTATACTTCTTCCGGGTAAGTCACGGGCGGTATGTGTGCCTCAAATGATGGTAGGACTTGTGGGGTATTTAGTGGGCTTGTATTATTTACCTCATCCTTCCTCGTGTCTAGATCATCTATATCCTCATACAAAACAATCAATTCATTCAANAGGAACTTCCATAGAACTAAGAGAAAGGTCATCACTACAAGTGTTCAAACCTATATTCTCTAGTTGAGTTTGGTCCAAGGGTTCTACCTCCATCGGAATTCCTAAAGTCTCTTATACTTCTTCCGGGTAAGTCACGGGCGGTATGTGTGCCTCAAATGATGGTAGGACTTGTGGGGTATTTAGTGGGCTTGTATTATTTACCTCATCCTTCCTCGTGTCTAGATCATCTATATCCTCATACAAAACAATCAATTCATTCAACTTATGGTTCACGGTTAGGAAGCTTTCCTCAAAAATTTTCCAAAGGGTCTCACTAAAAGGAATTGATCCTGATATTGATCGTCTAATAGAAATTACGCATGCATAGAATTCATCAAACCCATCTAACTTTACCCCCAACTCCTCTTGGATATCACTAAGATCACACAAAAATTCATTGGAATGATAAGAAGCAAATCTATTAGTGAAATATAATTGTTCCTCCATTGTCAATGATCTAAATGGAATTTCATCCGCCATGGTGACAAATGAAAATGGTTTTACGAACAAAGGGCACGAAGAAAAGATAGACTAAAGAAAACCTAGAAAAATAAAATCTCACTAGAAAGGAATCTAGTGAGTAGACCTAAGTAAAAATAAAATTTCAACCTAAGAAATAACTATTCCCCGGCAGCGGCGCCAAAAACTTGATAGTGTGGGTTTTGCAACCTTCGCAATTAGGTTTTACCTCTCAAGGGATCTTGAGAAGCTTACAACCCCCACCAGGCAGTGTACCTGACCGATGTAGTATAGTGAAGTGGCAAGTACCGGGGGATTGATCGTTCTCTCGGGGAATAGTGTCGTCAGGATTGAAAACTACTATAATTTAGGTCTAAGGGTTGAGGGATGATTCTTTTTGTATTTTTTATATTTTTTAAAAGCAAGTAAAATCTCGGGTATTTGGAAGAGTGAGCGGAATTAGTTGCTAGTCAACTAACCCAAACAACTACTTATGCTATTAAAATAAAATAACAAGAAAAAGTAAATTGTTTTGAAACTTATATGAGAGAAAAATGTGTTTACTTAGATTTCCTTACTCCCTAGCTATCTTTTACCGGTTGATTGGTTTGTTGTAATTGTGTGGATGACGGTTGTATTCCTTTAAACCATTCGTAGGGTCGTGTACGATCTTCCCTAACTCTATAAGCTCCTACTTCACTCCTATGTCGAGCCGACTAAAAGCTCCTAACATGGGATCACTAGAATTCGCTTATGCATTAAATACAACCATATAATCGTAGTACACATCCGATTCATGTTTCTTAAGACGTTCAAGCAAGTTACCGTATAGGAGGTTAGCCAGTTTTCTTAAGCCTAACATCGACTTCACCCACCCACAACAATCACAAACAAACCAACAACATGTAATCAATAGCTAGGTTTCATTAGATCCAAGCAAACACAAGAAAAACCTAGCCTAGCATGTTAAAGTAAAGACAAGCATAAGATATAATCAAACAACACATAGACATATTGATTGATTTGAAAGGAGACTTATCTTTAATTGAACATCAAGGTCTCAAGGGTGAAAAACCCCTGAAAATACAGTGTTTTACAAACTAGGGTTTATCCCTAAAGTTCTCCTAAAAGTTGCACACCTAATGAATGAAAATTAGAAGAATATATATAGATTTTACAATCTGACGGCGTCACGTTTTAGAGTGTGATGCCGTCACCTCGCCGCCAAAACTCTCTTGAATTACTCAGATCTATTCTTGACGCCGTCCCCCTTTAAATGTCTCTGGGCCGTCTCCCTTTAAGCTATAACGTGACGGCCTACTCCCATTTACACGTGACGCCGTCACGTGTAATTCTTCCAAAATCTTTTTGGGGCATCTAGTGTAAAAAACATCCACCTCTTTGTCAAAGCGTGACGCCGTCACCTCGTAGAGAGTGACGCCGTCAGGTACTGTTTTTAGCTTGGTTTTGAGACTTTGTTGTTTTCTTCACTTTTATGCTCCAAAAACGTCCAAAATGCTTCCTTTTCCAAATTTCCTCTCCAAAGTACCTAAAATGACAAAAGGAACGATTTAAGGCAATATTTGATCAAATAATTATGGATTAGGGCTTAAATGACCCCTTAAAAGCGTAACACTTTTCGCCTCATCACCTGCTCGAATATTGCACGACTGAGTATCCTGAATAACAAGCATACACCAGCCATCCAACTCAAATGGGTGACTTTAGTTTTTTTATGAACTCCAAAAGTTTTTGATGTTCTGCTATCCCGATTAATACAAGCTTTTAATTTCGTGCACCTTTTTTTTAACGGTTATGGTACTTGGTAGTTAAGCATTAGTGGTGTCCTGTAAATTCGAAACACAAATATAGTATAGACAATGAAGATCAAACTAATTTATTAACGGAAAATATCATCAGGATCCCATTATGATCCAAACAATTCAATATGATTGGCAATGGAAGCTATGTTGCACCTATACATTATATAGTATAGACAATGAAAACAACATATAGATTTCGACTGGTGTTACTACTCGTATTATACTTCATCTATTTAAGATATCAACCACCCTTATCAAAAGTTTTCCCCTGTCTTTTGACATATCACCAACCAGATATATGATATATGTAAGCTAAGAATCCTATAGTATCTTGGTATGCTACCATAGTACCATTTTAATCCAAACTTATTCAGTTTTGGTTAAGTCAGTTTTTACTAGCGGTCTGATTTGACTGAAATTTTAGACATGGGCCAATAAACACTATTTCCTATCATGGCTTGGGTTTAGGCCCAAAAGATTATGAAATTGTGTGACAGAGCTTCTATCTATCTATACACTAAATCAAGATAATTTCTTAATACGTGTCACAATTGTAGACAAAGTACATACCAAAACAATCGATGTGTAAATCTCAGAGTAAATTTCGGACAAAATATGACATGTCCTATCCTCCGCAAATTTCTCCCCCTCTTAGTTTTCAAGGGCTAATTTCCCTCTTTATTATCCTAAAACCGAAATTGGCAGTTTTAATCAATTCAAAACCATCTTTGAATCACACTTCATACATCAGTTCATTTTTTAAAAAGAAAACAGATTGTTGGAGTTTCTTTTTTGTGAACTCATGTATGAAGTGTAATTCGTCAATTGGCATAGATTGAAGGCCCGTTAAATTGGTACTAAACATATACCTTTTTTTTTTCTTTTCTTTCTATTAATCAGGTTATTCTATTGAGATTAATTTGTATTGATTTATTGTTATCCGGTTGATTTTCGTTTTCTCAACATGTAGCTCTTCTTGACATCATCTTTGCCAAAGAAAGGTAATTTACAGATTTTTAATTAAATTGTTAAGGTATTTACACCGCAAGAAGATGCGCATAAAGTGTTTGTTGGGAATAATATAAACGTAATACAAATTGTTTTGTATATAATCGTAAGATTACAACAACAGATTGAGGCCTGCGATTAGCAGTGTCCTTAAACAGAAATTCGTCCTATCTAGTACGAACTATTTAGAGGATACAACAATCAAATCAAGTATGAAACTTGATTCTAGCGAATATGATATGTTATGATGATGGAAATAGATGATATTTGTGTGTTTTTGATGATTCCAAAGTGACAAATTCGTCCTCTATATATAGGCACATGGTGACCCTTCAAAACAGTCACAATACCCCTTCAAATGGCCTTAGAGACGCCTCTTTTCGTAGCAGTCACAATGGTTCACAATTAGCGACGCTTTAGCGATGACCTAGCGACAGAAAAACCGTCGCTAACTGCCACTGGTTCAAACAGTCGTGATGGTTCGCTCTTTGATGCCTTTTCAATAGATCTAACCGTATCCATTGCGATTAGATGCGTCTTTACCATAATAACGGTCAATTAGAGACGGTTTAGTGACGGAAAATCTGTCACTAATACCCATTCGTGGATCTCTATAAAAAAACACAACAAAATGTTTAGTAATGTTCCAACAATACCCCATATTTTCTATTCAAACACCAATAATACCCCACATTTGAATAGAAAATAAGAAAAATTACTTATTATTCTATTTCCATCAAATGTAATATGACATGCATCAGATTAGGTGTCTTTTGGACTTGAACCTATCCTAGTGAGTATATATCGGATCTACTTTGTGGATAGTGAACATAATTCTTGAACTAGCCACGTTTTGTAGTAAATCGAGACAATAAGTATCACACATATCATATTTATGCAATATCAGATTCTTACCGTTGTGTTCATTTTGGTCGTAAACATATCCTTATTCATGAGAATTTTAGAGAACTTAGCCATCTGGTTCCCAAAGATGCGACCACACGTCAATNGTCTTTTGGACTTGAACCTATCCTAGTGAGTATATATCGGATCTACTTTGTGGATAGTGAACATAATTCTTGAACTAGCCACGTTTTGTAGTAAATCGAGACAATAAGTATCACACATATCATATTTATGCAATATCAGATTCTTACCGTTGTGTTCATTTTGGTCGTAAACATATCCTTATTCATGAGAATTTTAGAGAACTTAGCCATCTGGTTCCCAAAGATGCGACCACACGTCAATCTCGTATAGGTAATGCCAATCAAGAATATTCCGTAGTATTCCACTGTAAAAGCCATTAGCATTATTAAGAATTAGAATTCAGCCCTCAATCATCAATGGAAAACACACAACATTCATCATAGGAATGGGCATACCTGTGTGTTGGTACTTTTTGAGTTTTCCTCAACTAGTTTTCCTATTGAACCTAGACCATGGGATCTCCAATTTTGCTAGGTTAGGTTTCCGCCGAGTAGTCACTCATTGTGTTGGCTTTAAGCCCATACCCCTCGATGTAAATATGACTTGTTCTCTACAAAGGCCTTTTGTCAAAGGATCTGCTATATTTTCCTTTGACTTTACGTAGTCGATGGAAATGGTTCCATTTCTTAACAAGTCCTTTATCGTATTGTGGCGACGTCTTATATGTCTTGACTTGCCGTTATAGATTTGATTCTTTGCTCTGGTAAGAGCAGCCATACTATCACAATGTATACACACAGCAGTCACAGGTTTTGGCCACAAGGGAATACCCTCTAGAAAGCTTTTAAGCCATTCTGCTTCTTCAGCAGCTTTGTCTAAGGCTACAAATTCTGCTTCCATTGTTGATCTGGTATTCACAGTTTGCTTAGACGATTTCCATGATACAGCAGCCCCTCCAAGTGTAAATACATAGCCACTTGTGGACTTTCCTTCATTATGGTTGGAAATCCAATTGGCAACACAAAATCCTTCTAACACAGGAGGATATTTAGTGTAATGTAACCCATAAGCCATTGTATGCTTAAGATATTGAAGCACTCTTACTAGTGCATCCCAATGATCTTTCCCAGGGTTGTGTGAGTATCGACTAAGTCGACTTACACTATATGCCAAATCTGGTCGTGTACAGTTCATTATATACATCAAGCTTCCTAGTACTTGTGTATATTGTAATTGAGATACACTTTATCCTTTGTTCTTCTTGAGTTGAACCTTAGGATCAAAGGGAGTTATGACCGGTCTATCATTATAGTGCCCAAATTTCTTAAGGGTCTTCTCAATGTAATGAGATTGGGTAAGGATGTATCCATTAGAATTCTTTTGAATTCTTATACCAAGAATGACATCTGCTTCTCCCATGTCTTTCATATCAAATGAAGAATGAAGCATTTTCTTGGTTTGGTTTATAGCATCCATATTGGTTCCCATGATCAACATATCATCTCATATAAACAAATAATGACAAATGCATTTTTGTATTGTTTAACATAGACACATTTATCACATTCATTTATTTGATAGCCGTTTGATAATAGAGTGTTATCAAACTTCTCATGCCATTGCTTTGGAGCTTGTTTAAGGCCGTAAAGAGATTTAAACAATTTACATACCTTATGCTCTTGACCTTTGACAACAAACCCCCCGGGTTGTTGCATATAGATTTCTTCATCTAATTCACCATTTAAGAACGTTGTCTTCACATCCATTTGATGTATAATCAGGTTGTGAATTGCTGCTATAGCCATTAACGTTCTTATAGAGGTTATCCTTGTAACCGGTGAATAAGTGTCAAAGAAATCTTGACCTTCCTTTTGACGGTATCCTTTTGCTACTAAACGAGCCTTATACTTTTCTATGGTACCATCAGGTCTTAGTTTCTTTTTGAAGATCCACTTATGGCCTATTGGTTTATGTCCCGAAGGTAGATCAACCAATTTCCATGTATTATTATGCATAATTGAGTCTATTTCGCTTTGAATAGCCTCTTGCCAATAAGGTGCTTCTGATGAATCCATAGCAGCCTTATATGTTTGTGGTTCTTCATTCACAATATAGGTCATATAATCAGGTCCAAAGTCTTTAGAGACTTTTGCACGCTTACTTCTTCTAGGTTCATCATTATCTTGTTGAACCTCAGAATTGTTGTCTCTTTGATCTTGAGACAACTGATCGTCTAATACTCTTTTCCTTGGATTTGAGATTTGTTTCTCTTTATCCTTATAGGGAAAGATATTCTCAAAGAAATCTGCTTCAGCAGATTCTATAATTGTGTTGTTGCTTATGTCCTCTACATTGGATTTGTAAACCAGGAACCTATAAGCAGCACTATTCTTTGCTGGACCGAGATAAACACAATCAACTGTTTTTGGTCCAAGTTTGGTTCTCTTTGGTAAAGGTATTTGAACCTTTGCCAAACAACCCCACACTTTCATCCTTTTATAAGAAGGTTGTTTTCCTTTCCATAATTGATATGGAGATTTGTCACTCTTCTTATGTGGAATTTTATTCAACACTGTATTTGCAGCAAGACATGCTTCACCCCATAGACTATGAGGAGCCCCTGAAGTAATTAACATTGAATTAATCATGTTCTTCAATGTTCTATTCTTACGTTCAGCCACGCCATTTTGTTGTGGGGTGTATGGGGCTGTTGTTTGGTGTACAATACCATAAGTAGAACAAAATTCAGCAAAGTCATTGGATTCATATTCTCCTCCTCTATCAGACCTTAGAATTTTGATCTTTTTGTCTAGTTGATTTTCAACTTCTGCCTTATATGTCTTAAACATATTCAAGGCTTCATCTTTGGTATTTATTAAGTACACATAACAAAATTTGCTGCAATCATCAATGAAAGTAATATAATAATTCTTTCCTCCTCTTGATGGTGTTGCTTTGAAATCACATAAATCTGTATGGATTAAACCAAGTATTTCATTTAATTTTTCTACAGATTTGTGTGAATGACTTGTGTATTTAGATTCAACACATATTTCACATTTGGATATTTTATCCATTGTGCATTTAGGCAACATGCCTAAGTTTATCATTCTTTGCAAGGAACGGAAATTAACATGGCCTAATCTATTATGCCATAAGAAAGAAGGATCAATCATGTACACAGAAGCAGTGCTAGTGCCTATGTTATTATTATTAATAACATTGTCATCAGTTACAACACTTAGTTTAAAGAGTCCCTGATCAAGGTAACCCTTTCCTACGTACACACCACCCTTGGTGATTACAAATTTATCTGATTCAAATACAAGTTTAAATCCCTTATTACTAAGAATAGGGCCAGAAATCAGATTCTTGGTGATGTTAGACACATGCAACACGTTTGAGAGTACAAGATCTTTTCTCGAAGTCAACTTCAATATTACTTTGCCTTTTCCTTCAATCTTTGAAGAAGTTCTATTCCCCATAAACATTGGTTGAGTTTCATTCACCTTTTGGTAAGAAACAAACATACTTCTTGAATTACATATGTGCTTTGTTGCACCAGTATCAAACCACCAATCAACATCATTTGTGGTCAAGAAGGCTTCAATTACTCCAGCAAATTCTGTTGGAGAAGCGACATGGTTTGCTTGGTTGGAATTTCCTCCAGAATTTCCTCCTCCATGCTCTTTCTTGTGGCGACAATCCTTGGCATTATGACCAGGTTTCCCACAGACCCAACAATGATAAACTTTCTTGAAGTTGTTGCTCTTTTGTTGGGTGTAATCCTTCTTCTTATCCTTAGAAGAATTCTGTCCAGAACCACCACCCTTTTTGTTGTTCTTGTGGTAATTCTTCGGTTTGGAAGAGCTTTATCCAACCATGTTTGCATTTGGTTCTATCGAATTTGCATCAATTTTTTCCTGCATCCTGTTATCCTCTTCAACACGAATTTTGAGAACAAGTTGCTCAAAACTCATATCGTCAGTCAAATGTTTAAGATATAACTTCAAATTTTTCCATGATTGAGGCAATTTTTCAATAATAGAACCAACAAGAAAGTTAGAGTTTATACCCATGCCTTCTACTTCCAATTCATGGACTATGATTTGGAGTTCTTCCACTTGTTTCACAACAGGCTTTGCATCATTCATTTTGAAGTTCAGAAATTTTCCAACCACGAACTTCTTAGAACATGCAACTTCAGTCCTGTATTTCTTTTCCAATGATATCCATATTTCCCTTGCATTTGAAAAGGTAGAATAGATATCATACAAGGAATCATCTAAGGCATTCAGAAGATAATTTCTGCAATTATATTCATTATGATTCCAAAGTGAGGCGGCCCTTTCATAGTCTGCCACTTGTGCCTCAGTAGGAACATTCTGTTCCTCTACATACGGATCTGTTGGTTCAGGATCCGTGAGAACATTTGACACATGCAACGTTGTCAAATAAAACAACATCTTTTGTTGCCAACGACGAAATCAAACCCTTTGAACTTTTCAGGTTTTTCAACATGCGGTTTCTGAATCGATTGATCCATATCTGAAATTTCTGTTTAAGATTGTTAGGAATAATATAAACGTAATACAAATTGTTTTGTATATAATCGTAAGATTACAACAACAGATTGAGGCCTGCGATTAGCAGTGTCCTTAGAGGATACAACAATCAAATCAAGTATGAAATTTGATTCTAGCGAATATGATATGTTATGATGATGGAAATAGATGATATTTGTGTGTTTTTGATGATTCCAAAGTGACAAATTCGTCCTCTATATATAGGCACATGGTGACCCTTCAAAACAGTCACAATACCCCTTCAAATGGCCTTAGAGACGCCTCTTTTCGTAACAGTCACAATGGTTCACAATTAGCGACGCTTTAGCGACGACCTAGCGACGGAAAAACCGTCGCTAACTACCACTGGTTCAAACAGTCGTGATGGTTCGCTCTTTGATGCCTTTTCAATAGATCTAACCGTATCCATTGCGATTAGACGCGTCTTGTGACAACTGGTAAATTTGGGTGTCTTTTAAAAACTTGCCGCCATTACTTTTTTATAAACCCGACTGATTGATAGTAAAATGATTTTGGAGGAATTTGGATTGGAAAGTTGAATTATATATCAAACGTTATCGTTTTGAGTAATATTAGGCTTTTGAGTACTCGCCGTTAGCACTATTTGACTTGGCCACTACGAAATAGGCCGCAGTAATGAAACGTATTTTTGGACAAGTAATGATTGAGAAATCTTTTGACATAAAAATTCACTTAGTGTTACCCGAGTCGTAAAATGAATACTGTTTTTAATGGCGTCCCGTCATGTTGAAAGAACTTTTTGGAAACTATATGGGGATTTCATTGTAAACAGCTGTGGTAGTGCACTTAAAAGACGAATTCGGTGGGCCCTTATCCGGCTAGCACTTATAAACTCAAAAATATGTGTTTGGGGTAAGGTTTGCGGAAAAATAAATAGTTTTGGTGTTATCCCTAGTTCAACTAAAACTCTAAAACTAACAACTAAGGGGACCATTTTTGCCAAGTTAACCTAAAGATAGTTCACCCACTGTATCCCGCTTCTTTTATCATTTTATAACAAAATCAAACCCTTAACTCTCTCTCTCCTTCTTCTTGCCCGCCGGCCACAGCATACACACCACGGCGACACACACTCATTTGATCTAATATCCAATCTTAACAAACCACATCGCCGCATCCATTCCCAATCATCCGCGAGTATGATAATTGTTTGTATAGCATCAGAACGACGACCCAAAAGAGCGTAGGGAAACCCACCTTGAAATTCGTGCGGGTTGTTGTCATTGCTTTTGCATCACTTTTTGTTGTTGATAATCTTGCTTTCGTTTGAAGAAAACTGTAAAGTGGTAGAGTTATTCTTGAACGGTTTGACTTTGTTACCAAGCTCAAACCACGGAATTCGTTAGTAAGAGCTTGTGGGCTAGGAAACTAAGTGGGTTTTGATGTTTTCAACTACTTTTGGTTAATAAAGAACATCAACGAGAAAGCAGAGTTTGGTAGTCGATTACGAGGCTGATTTGGATTTCGGATTCCGCCTGGCGTCATAACCGTGGGTTTGCCCACGACCCATGATTGTTTTTAGGGTTTTTGACCCCATTTTGCATGCATATTGCGTTGTTGTTAGTATGCTCTCCTAAGCCATGATTTGTAATGATTTTGGTAGTGTTCTGGAACAAGATTCGAAGTCTCTTAGGGGAGTGGTTCTGGTTTGTGAAGTCGAGCACCATAGGCCCCTTTGCGCCGCATTGTTTTTGGCTTCGCGATACCAAGGTAGTCGTGGCGCCTGACGGTGGGCACGGGCTTAGCTTCCTTGCTTGTGTCATTTTTGTGCGTTATTGTTACTTCGGTATCGCGGTATGATTTAGTACTCGTTTTTGGGAGCTTATGGCCCTGAATTTGTTGACGAATATGCCTGTTAATATGTTGAATTGTGTCGAGATATACACATTGAAGTACGTAAATGGCTTAAGTTGTCGGCAAAACCATGTATAACGCTGAATGCTTGTGACTAGTAGCCCTGTGGTATGCTTATCCATCTTTGAAATTTCTGTTTAAGATTGTTAGGAATAATATAATCGTAATACAAATTGTATTGTATATAATCGTAAGATTACAACAACAGATTGAGGCCTGCGATAAGCAGTGTCCTTAAACAGAAATTCGTCCTATCTAGTACGAACTGTTTAGAGGATACAACAATCAAATCAAGTATGAAACTTGATTCTAGCGAATATGATATGTTTTGATGATGGAAATAGATGATATTTGTGTGTTTTTTGATGAAACCAAAGTGAAAAATTCGTCCACTATATATAGGCACATGGTGACCCTTCAAAACAGTCACAATACCCCTTCAAATGGCCTTAGAAACTTCTTTTCATAACAGTCACAATTGTTCAGAATTAGCGACGCTTTAGCGACGACCTAGCGACAGAAAAACCGTCGCTAACTGCCACTGGTTCAAACAGTCGTGATGGTTCGCTCTTTAACGCCTTTTCAATCGATCTAACCGTATCCATTGCGATTAGACGCGTCTTTACCATAATAACGGTCTATTAGAGACGGTTTAGTGACGATTTAGTGATAGAAAATCTGTCACTAATATCCATTTCGAGATCTCTATAAAAAAACACAAAGAAATGTTTAGTAATGTTCCAACAAACCCTTGAAGAGAAGTCTTGAAGAGGAAAAGAAACAAAAAGCAAACTTCCACCAAAGGATCTTCATCTTTCACAAATCTTGGACTAGGAAAATCAAAGAATGGTAGTGCTTTGGGGCTATGAGAGCCACGACCACAAGGAGAGAAAAACAAGAAATTTGATCAAGTTGCATGTACAAATGATAAAAATGAGGTATACATGTGGTTAGTGGAAGACAAGGGTGGACATGTGGAAGTATAACATGAAAAGTTTAGTATCACCAAGACATATGTCTTGTGAGTTGTTTAGGACCTGACAAGTCAAGGGTGAGGGAGGTGAGTGGTAATTTTTGTAGTTTAATTTGGTTATAGTATGTGTTATGTAGTGTATTTTGCTCCCGGTAATTAAAAAGTAGGGTTTTAAGACGCGTAACGTAGTGACCGGGTAGTAATAAATTGTAAAACTTCCAAAAATATTAAAAATTGTTTTTATAATATATTTTAGTAATTTAGATGAGTGGTAAATTCGTTGGAGGGTTTAAACATTGTTAAAATCGAAACCGTGAGTTGAAAATGCGTTTGGTGACACCGGTTCTTTATAAAAGTGACGTAAATTATAAAAATGATACGACAAGTATAAACTCACTTGTAAATATGAAAATAGGTTAAAATGTATAAAATATGTAAAATTATCATAGTCTAAGGTTGGTTCACGTTGTTAAAACCATAAAACGTAAATTAAATCGTTTAAAACGTAAAAGGTGCAAGGTTTACGTAAAATTGAAAAAAAAAATGAAAAGTGACTATTAAAATAGGATTGTAAGGAAACAAAAATGCATAAAAAGTATAGAATGGACGTAGTCTAGTCGTGGTTGAATGAATTAAACGTACACGGATAACTTCCGACGAAGTTAAGTATTTAAAAAATAGAATAGTTAAATAATAAAATTTTAAAATTAGTGACATGAAATTTTACGAAATGTCACAGCACGTACCCCTTAAGAGAGCTCCGTCCCGGAGCTTAACTCGCTTTATCTCCTGACGGTTCACTTGAGAAAAGATAAGGATACTCGTAAGGGATGAAGTCTAGAATAACTAACGACGCAGTTCGATTCTCGTCGTCTAGAAGTATGGTGCAGAGTAAGGTTGACTATACGCGATAAAGATAGAGTGAGGATTTGTTTAGTTGTTTTGCTCGATCGTATAAATACCGCTGAATTGTTATACTCACATAAAAAAAATTGTGATTCTCGAAGATCAAGTAGAAGATCAATTAGACATAACCCATATATAACTATTCTTAGTATTTGAAAAATCTAAGTCGAACATAGGTAGTCAGACTATGTTCCACTGTCCCAAGGTTAAATATAGGTGACTAGACTATATTTAATCGAGGTTCGATAAAATTTTCAAATACTTAACTTAGTTATACTCGTGATATGCCCATTGACTAGACTATATTTAATCGAGGTTCGATAAAATTTTCAAATACTTAACTTAGTTATACTCGTGATATGCCCATTGTTGGACAAGTATCGAGTTTGCATAAGTATCTTATATACAAAGAGTGATATAAGTTTGTACATACGTAAGAATCAATCATAAGTAAGTAGTATGAGTGTGTAACACAAGCGAATAAGGAAAATGCGGGTAAGGAAGTTTTAAGTAGTTCTAAAATAGTTCACACTAGTTTTGAATCACAGATCTTTACTATGAAGGTTTTGGAAGAGAACTTGATGAATTAAGAGAAAGTTGCTGAACTTTTGCTTTTGTAGATGATGAATTAGTTTATAAGAATTATAGGAAAATGACGGACAATAAAACAATAACAAAATAGTTAATGAGGTAATAATAAATCAATGTTTTAAGTTAATAAGAGATGAGAAGAGAAATTTTTAAGAAGCAACAAAATGGTTTAGAAGATAGTAGTAAACTAGTTTTACAAGGTAATTGACCAAATGATTTACAAAGGGGTGACAAAAAGTTAATTCTGAACTAGTTAAAGCAATTTATAAAATAGTTGTGAATAAGATTATTAGTTTATAAGGTAGTAATGGGGTAATTCTTTAGGGAATAGTAAATCCATTTATAATATAATGAAAGATAGTTTATATGACAATAAAGGAGTTGTTTAAAAAAATGGTAGTGAATTTCCAAGGTAAATAAATAGAATGTGACGGGTTTCATATAAAACACCATTGTGTAAGGTCATGAAAAGATTTTTAAAGATCATAGCATTACTCACGATTTTTGAGAAAATAAATGAGACCACTGTGTCACCCATAATGTATGAGAAAGTTTTAGGGGATCATCAAAAGGAATAAATTTGTATTTAATTGTTTAATAATCTGGTGAAACATATATATTTAGGAGAGGTAGGGTCTGACATGATGCTTTGGAGACTGAGTGTAAAGAATCGGATAAAACCTTTATAATAAATACCTTTATACAAATAAGAAGTAATGCTTTATTATTTAGGCATAAATAGTCGAGAGAAAAATCAAGTGTATATAAATAGTTCTTAAATAGTATCAATAGTGGTGCTTAAGAAAATAAGCAAGAAATGCTCATAAAACATGAGTTCATGGGGAGTAAGACAACCAGTAGAAATTGATAAACTGTAACATGTTTCGATATCATATGAATAATATAACATACGGTTATGAAAGAGTTTAGAGACCATTGTAATCGCATACAATGTCTAAGAAATACCATCGTGTAACTCACACTGTTTATAAGATTTTAGTATTCACATAGAGAAACTCCGTTAAGAAAAATAGCGATGCTTCAGGAATAAGCAGGATAGTCGAAGGAAAAAAAATATCTTAAGTACATATAGTACTATTCACTATATGTATACATATAGCAAGGGTGCACTTGAAGATGTGTATAAATTTCCGGATGAAAATTTACAATGCACATGAATAGCATAAAATACAACAAGGAAGTTTAGTGCACAAAAGGTTATATATATAAGAGTGATACTTTCGCGGATTATCGGACGAGTTAAGAAATAATTATAGTGCTCCTATAATTATCCTTAATATAATTAAGATATACTCGAGGGAGTAATAAGAAATTCAGGAGTAGGCGCGCATGGATACCGGACAAGATGATGGAAGCTCATGATTTTGAAAAACAAATGATTATAATCTAGGTTTTTAAAACAAAAAGACCTAGTTCACTATAATTTGTGCTTTGGTACCAATCTATAACACCCCCATTTTCGGAACGCAGCGGAATACAACATGGGGTGCTATTTATCAGTCACATAGTACAAGTATAGTAAACAACTTTAAAACAAAGTCGTTTTTAAAATTCACATTCGATAATTTATCAGAGTTGAGGTCCCAAAAGTTTAACATATGTTTAGACATACATAAATTTAAAAGTTTAAGTCATTATCAAATGAAAATTTTATTAAACATGAGCCATCAAGTAGGTACCCATTTCTTTGCGCCGCCCATCCAAGCTTAAGCCACTTACGGACCTGAGAAAATACATGCTAAAAAGTCAACACAAAGGTTGAGTGAATTCATAGAGTTTAATAAGTAATCAGTTGAATACAAGATAATACAGTTTAGAATAAGATGGGCTACGTTGTTATCCGCCCATAATTAAGTTGACATGTAACAAATACAAGTCGGGAAATAAGATATAAAGCATTGAGCTCATGAAACCGAACCTTAACCTAGTTTTAATAATTGCCCCGGTAGGGTAAGATTTGCCATTTACCACATATTTCTCAATATTATGTGACCGTTGAAAGATGGGCGCTACCCATTCGGCCAGGCTGGTCAATGCCCAATATGCATATTCATAATACTAGCGTTTCCAACGAAATTAACGGTTCATGATGGGGACTTAATTGGCAAGAAATACTCAATGTCAGATGTCTATAAATCATGTAATCGGGTCCAGCATACCAAAAACTACTTGTATTCAGTTTGTAAAACTAGCATGTATCCCCCTCGCGAGGTTTATAAAACAATTTAAATAAGTAAAGGCGAGGCTATGAACTCACCCGGATAAAGGAAATAGCACGAAACAAGCAAGTGAAGAAACTAGCCGCGAAAGCTCTACGATGAACCTAAATAGACATATGCTTGTCTTAGGTTTTTGAAAATAAATATTGATGTATTTTTGTTGTATATAAATCATGATCTTACTTAGGCTTGGTACAATATTCCTATACTTGTTTATATGTCCAAATATGTAGTAGTTATAGGTCCAATATTACAAGTTATAAAACATTTTTATACCTTTTTATACTTAGTGCTGATGAAAATTTTATTAACTTGTACATGTTTACAATTTCGCCATTTGCAAACCGTAAGTCCAAAAATTAAGTTCCTTATATCCCCGGAAAGGTATTAATCTGTACTAACAAGTTTTGTGGGTCCCACTAAGCTAAAAATTACACAACATCAGTAAAACTATCAATTTACCCAATATATTCAGTCCATCAGCTTTCAAAATTACAACAGTCCCACAAAAGTTGCGATAACTAGAGTTCTACAAGTCCAATTAATTCCCCGTTTGCGGCCAAGTTTAAGTTAAGATGTTACCTACATTTCATAAAACTGGGCCAAGTAGTGAAAATGAGCATATCACTGAGATTTTTACCATTTAAATCTGCAACTCAGAATCTGGCATGTTTCACGAAAATATTTCTAGTTTAATCATCGTAATGAGTTATTCGATGAAATACCCGTCAAAATGACCACAAGACATAGGGCTACAACTACATATTTTTAGTTTAGGTCCAATGTTTACTGATTAAATCAGTTTATTCCGTTTTTACCCCTGAATCAGATTCACAGTTTGCATGTCTAGTCCTTTAGGGTTTTTAGTGTTTCCTAACTATGTACCAAGCCTAATTAAGCATAATAATTTATATAATGCTCAAATACATCAAGATATAATAAAGTTACAGAGGTGAAATGAAAATGGAAGTGATTTGTATCCTTACAAAATTTGAAGAACAAGAAGGAACAACAAGAACAAGACACTAAACCTATGTTAACCCATCAACTCTTGCACCTTTCTTTTTACCCAAGTCAACACAAACTTAGATCATCAAAACCATTTCAAAACCTTTAAAAACCTCAGCCTTTAAGCCCTTGAATAACCTTAGAAAAATCACCAACAAAACCCTTGAAGAGAAGTCTTGAAGAGGAAAAGAAACAAGAAGCAAACTTCCACCAAAGGATCTTCATCTTTCACAAATCTTGGACTAGGAAAATCAAAGAATGGTAGTGCTTTGGGGCTATGAGAGCCACGACCACAAGGAGAGAAAAACAAGAAATTTGATCAATTTGCATGTACAAATGATAAAAATGAGGTATACATGTGGTTAGTGGAAGACAAGGGTGGACATGTGGAAGTATAACATGAACAGTTTAGTATCACCAAGACATATGTCTTGTGAGTTGTTTAGGACCTGCCAAGTCAAGGGTGAGGGAGGTGAGTGGTAATTTTTGTAGTTTAATTTTGTTATAGTATGTGTTATGTAGTGTATTTTGCTCCCGGTAATTAAAAAGTAGGGTTTTAAGACGCGTAACGTAGTGACCGGGTAGTAATAAATTGTAAAACTTCCAAAAATATTAAAAATTGTTTTTATAATATATTTTAGTAATTTAGATGAGTGGTAAATTCGTTGGAGGGTTTAAACATTGTTAAAACCGAAACTGTGAGTTGAAAATGCGTTTGGTGACACCGGTTCTTTATAAAAGTGACGTAAATTATAAAAATGATACGACAAGTATAAACTCACTTGTAAATATGAAAATAGGTTAAAATGTATAAAATATGTAAAATTATCATAGTCTAAGGTTGGTTCACGTTGTTAAAACCATAAAACGTAAATTTAAATCGTGTAAAACGTAAAAGGTGCAAGGTTTACGTAAAATTGAAAAAAAAAATGAAAAGTGACTTTTAAAATAGGATTGTAAGGAAACAAAATGCATAAAAAGTGTAGAATGGGCGTAGTCTAGTCGTGGTTGAATGAATTAAACGTACACGGATAACTTCCGACGAAGTTAATTATTTAAAAAATAGAATAGTTAAATAATAAAATTTTAAAATTAGTGACATGAAATTTTACGAAATGTCACAGAAATTCTTGCTTAGCGACTATCTTTTGTTTCATGAGGCTTCCGTACAATTGTCCCCCGGGTATCACGTCTGCTTCATCATCCGGTGTCGTCTTCTTAGGTTTCTTTTTTGGAAGATGAATACGTCGATAATTTCTTATCCAATCGTTTATCGTTTCCTTGTTTATCTCATGCTTCAAGTAGTGCTTTACTTGTTGTGATTTTGGTGGCTCTTCTTTTGGGCGCTCATTAGGAGATGTCTCCTCTCTCCTGTCAAAACTGCACTTGATAGTTTCGGTGTCACCACCATGTGGAATGAGGTCAATTTTGTTACATTCCTTATTTATCAACTCCCCCTTTCTTCATTGTTGCCCCTGTGGACGATGGAAACGGTATTAACAAATTTGGTGTTGGGGTTATTGATGTCCCTTCGCATCAACACCTTCTCGGGGGATTTTGTTTTTGTGTATTCTTTCAAAAGATTCATCATCTCAGCCATTTTCTCTTGCATTTCCTCCCTCTGCCTGTAAATGGCCTCTTCGAATCTTGCTAGCCGTTCGGAATGTGTTGACATATATTGTCTCATTCGATTTTCGAACTCTGGACTAAGCACCTGGGGAGGTGGGGAAGGTTGAGCATTTTTATAGAAAGATTCAACACTCTCTCTACGAGGTGATTCAGATAATGGTGTCGGCTTTGCGTCAGAGATGGAGTTGACTGTTGCTCGTTGTGGACTTAGGCGTCTCTTTTTCCTTTCGGATAGGTCGTCAACCCTTTTCTCAAATGCGTCAAGGCTTTCTTCGGAAAGTTTAGTGGCATCAGCCGATTTCACAATACGAGAGGTCTCCCATACCTCATTATTGTAGAGCGCAAGCTCGTCGATGATTTCCAATGATTCCTCGGCATTTATGTCTCGCAATATGCCCCCGGCGGCTCGATCGATGAGACGCTTGGTGTGGTAATTAACGTGGTCATAGAAGATTTGGATTTGGAGCCAGAGATTTATACCGTGGTGAGGGACTCTTTGAATCATATCTTTGAATGGGGTCCACGCCTCGTAGAGGGTTTCGCCTTGAAGCTGCTCGAACATCAGGATGTCACTCCTTAACTTGGTAGTTCTCCCTGGCGGGAAGAAGTGATCAAGGAAGAGAGTGGTGAAAGCATTCCAAGAGGTGATGGATCCTGCGGGTCGACGTTCTAGCCATTGACTAGCTTGGTCTCGCAGAGAGAATTGGAAGAGACGTAACCGGGTAGTCTCCCGAGTGTTAACATCAAGGTCTATGGAATTTACAATTTTAAGAAAGTCCTTGAGATGTTGATTTGGATCTTCGGAACGAAGTCCATGGAATGCACATCCGCTTTGCACCAACCGGATGGTGTCAGATCGCAAAGGAGACACATTGGCTCCTTGGGTGAGCTCAATGGTGTTTCGATAGCCTTGGTGGCTAGGACGGGAGTATTCTCCTAAAGTACGGGCTCTAGGAGGTGGGTTTGGTTGGGGTATGTTTTGTTGTGGTGGGTTGTTGGGATCAAGGATATTACCACCTTCCATAATGTAGGATGGTAATGGTTACGAACAAAGAAACGAAGAAAAAAAGATAGACTAAAGAAAACCTAGAAAAATAAAATAAAAATCTCACTAGAAAGGAATCTAATGAGTAGACCTAAGTAAAAATAAAAATTTCAACCTAAGCAATAACTATTCCCCTGTAGCGGCGCCAAAAACTTGGTGCGTGGGTTTTGCAACCTTTGCACTTAGGTTTTACCTCTCAAGGGATCTTGAGAAGCTTACAACCCCCACCAGGCAGTGTACCAGACCGATGTAGTATAGTGAAGTGGCAAGTACCGGGGGATTGATCGTTCTCTCAGGGAATAGTGTCGTTAGGCTTGAAAAGCTACTCTAATTAGGTCTAAGGGTTGAGGGATGATTCTTTTTGTATTTTTATATTTTATGAAAGCAAGTAAAAATCTCAGATTTTGGAAGAGTGGGCGGAATTAGTTGCTAGTCAACTAACCCAAATAACTACTTATGCAAATAAAATAAAATAACTAGAAAATAAAAGGTTGTGAAACTTATATGAGAGAAAAATGTGTTTACTTAGATTTCCTTACTCCCTTGCTATCTTTTACCGGTTAATTGGTTTATTGTAATTGTGTGGATGACGGGTTGTATTCCTTTAAACCATTCGTAGGGTCGTGTATGATCTTCCCTAACTCTATAAGCTCCTACTTCACTCCTATGGTGAGCCGACTTAAAGCTCCTAACATGGGATCGCTAGAATTCGCTCATGCATTAAATACAACCATATAATCATAGTACACATCCGATTCATGTTTCTTAAGACGTTCAAGCAAGTTACCGTATAGGAGGTTAGCCAGTTTTCTTAAGCCTAACATCGACTTCACCCACCCACAACAATCACAAACAAACCAACAACATGTAATCAATAGCTAGGTTTCATTAGATCCAAGCAAACACGATAAAGACCTAGCCTAGCATGTTAATTGAAAGACAAGCATAAGATATAATCAAACAACACATAGACATATTGATTGATTTGGAAGCAGATTTATCTTTAATTAAGCATCAAGGTTTCAAGGGTGAAAAACCCTTAAAAAATACAGTAAAACACGAGCTAGGGTTTATCCCTAGGTTCTCCCAAAAGTTGCACAATGAATGAAAATTAGACGAATATATATAGATTTTACAGCTTGAAGGTGTCACGTTATAGAGTTTGACGCCATCACCTTGCCGCCAAAACTCTTCTCGGATTGCTCAGATCCATCTCTGACGCCGTCCCCCTTTAAACTCTCTGGGTCGTCTCCCTTTGTGCTAAAACATGACGACCTACAATCATTTACACGTGACGCCATTACGTGTAATTCATCCAAAATCTTTCTGGGGCGTGTAGTGCAAAAATCATCCACCTTGTTGTCAAAGAGTGACGCCGTCACCTTGTATAGCGTGACGCCGTCAGGTACAATTTCCAACATAATTTGAGACTTTGTCATTTTCTTCACTTTTATGCTCCAAAAACGTCCAAAATGCTTCCTTTTCCAGATTTCCTCTCCAAAGTACCTAAAATGACAAAAGGAACGATTTAAGGCAATATTTGATCAAATAATTACGGATTAGGGCTTAAATGACCCCCTAAAAGGGTAACACTTTTCGCCTCATCAGAGCCAGAACTAAACCTAACAGATCTAAAGTCGAAACCCAAGGCAACATCAAGCCATCGATGACGGACCACAACAGATATGGGCAGAGGAGACCAGAAGACAACTGATCTGAGCAGAACAGCGGTGGCGGCAGCGAATGGCGGCAGTTGGGAGATGACAGATCTGTTGGTAAGGACTTTTATTGAAGGAAGGGGAAAGTATAAAAGAGGTCCGGACGGTCGGCCGAAACCGACCGCCGAATTTTTTTAGAGAGAGAGTGGAAGGAACTCTTTGAGAAATGAAATAAGCACAACTTCNTCGGCCGAAACCGACCGCCGAATTTTTTTAGAGAGAGAGTGGAGTTAGGTTGGAGGATATTTTAGAGAGAGGTTGGAAAATATTTTTGAGAGAAGGTCTTTTTTTTTTTTTTTTTTTACTATATTGATGGTACACGTAAATTAGTACGTAGCAAATAACAGCTTCACTTCAGCACGGAGGATCAAAGTTTTTGTGCTTTTCGAGAATGTATATCGTTTATGAGGGTGATCGAAAATTCAACTCATGATTTTGAATTATGATCATCATTGAGGTAAATATTTAACTCGATGCATGTAACATCATATACTGTGATGTAACAAAAGGTTGAAGAGATTGTGTCCTACAATTCTTCAAAGTTACAGAAGAAGTGCAAAGAGAAAGGAGAAAGTAGCAGTTACAATTTGAAAGAAAGAAGGGCTAGATGTTATGTGTGCAAAAAACGTGGACACGTTTTTTGGAAGTGTCCAAATAAGAAGGAAAACACCACAACTGCAAACCAAGACAACATCACAACGACAAATCAAAACAACACAAATGCAGGTCAAAACAAAACCATGACACCCTCGGTTGCGTAGAATGAAGAAAAGTTGAAATATCATGAAAGAATACATGTAATCACAGATTACATGGTTGAGGGGTCAGACAATGAAAATTGGGACAACATTTGGTATATCAGTAGTGCATACAAGAGGCATATGAGTCCTATGAAACATCTATTCAGAAGAATGATTAAAAGGTACAAAGTTGAACGTATTGAAGAAGAAAGAAAGAAAGTTTATTGTCTCTTATGGAGTGGGTGAGGCAATTGTGGGAACAAGTGAAGGAAGCTTGGTGATATCCAATGTACTCTTTACACCAGAAGTTACATTGAATATACTAAGCATGGATCAATTAGAAGAGCAGGGCTATGTTGTGACATATGGGCATAACAAATGCAAACTGAAATATATGTTTGATGATGCGGAAAAATCAGTGGAAGAGGATACCATTATGGAAGAACAAGATGAAGCAAGTATAATCACAAGTCACAATAAGTTTCTTGATGATTATTTTAGATCACTAGATCTTGATGAAGAATGTTCACTGATCAAAGGCATGGAAAAACTCAGAATGGACAAAGAAGATGTTCATGATTACATTGATAATGACTATTTGAGTTTGAATGGAACTTTATACGCCATGAAGGTAAACACTTTCCCTAGGTTTCTGTCTTTCTTGGACTTAGTTAAGATAGAAAAATTAGTGTATGCAAATTGGGAAGTGTTGGGAAAGAAATTCATGGAATTGCTAGAATGGTTCTATCTAGGATATTTAAGACAGGATGTGTTAGGAAACTTGCCACCAATTATTGGGGTGACAAAGGTAGATTTGTTGGGGTTATACAAGTTTGTTGATGATTTGGGTGGATACATGCATATTATACTCAACAACAAATGGAACCAAGTTGCACAGTTATTAGGATTGACATAAGGGAATCAAGAGGCAGTCAAGGAATGTTATAAGGAGTACATAGGGATGGTGAAGATATACTATGAGGAAGCACAAATATCTAAGCAGGAAAGGCCAAGAGAAGTGGCAGGGAATAGCAGTGAGACTCCTTGGATAGAAGGACCATAGGCTTTTGCAAAGATGAGTGTTGAAATAGAGAATGCACTAGATGGAAATCCAAGGAAGAAAAGCAGGACTGCAAGAGATGATGTCAAAGAGGAAAGCAACAAGGAAGCAACAAATGAAGACAAAGGAGCAAGCGCATCAAGCAGTGATGATTTCATCATCATCACTTGAAAGGAAGAATCAAGCAGCAAGGAATTCTAACATTCAAGCATTAGGGAGGAGATGTAACCTAGATTAATGTCTCTGAATGTTATCGAACAATTTAGATTTATGTTTTAAGTATGTATAGGTCGTATGGGTCAAAAGGCTGAATGTAATGGGTTGGGTCAAACCGTAACCCAAACAGCCCGTTAGGAAGTTAGTTATTTAGTTAGTTATTTTGTCAGTTGGTAGTTATTGTGAAACGTCAAAATGGTTCATGTGACAAGGAACATGTCGTTTCACAATGTATAAATAGGTCTGAATCGAGTCTTGTAAACATGTCCCATATTCTTATAATCAATCAAACATTGTTTACATATTTTGTTTCTCACATACTCAGTTTTTACTCACACACAACATGGTTAACTACAAACAAATTCTCAAGAGGAATTGGCTTCAATATAAACCTGTGAATCCATACCAACATCACATATGTATATAGCTTACAGTTTTTTTTTTTTGGTTATA
>LBNU01036655.1:147609-157951 GCA_014162995.1 Artemisia annua | reverse complement strand
TCAACATGCTAGGCTAATAAACTTTGTTTGCTAAATCTAAATGAAACTAACTTATTTAATTATCATGTGATTGTTATGTGTGATTGTGAATTTGGGGTGAATGTTTTCATTCTAACGTTAGACTTAAGAAAAACTGGCATACTTCCTTATATGGTACAAGCTTTTTTGAACGTCTTAGGAAACGTGAATCGTCATGTGCGTTAATCGATTTTAAGGTTTAGTATTTCATTGCGTAGGTTGCTATCGGTGACTTATGATAGGATACCTTGACCTTATCGTACATGGAGTTGAGGTAGGAGCTTATAGAGTTAGGAATTGAACGCACTCCCTACGACTGTTAGGAATTTACCCCGTCATCACGCTAACCAACATCTAATTAACATTTTGGTAAAAGATGTATTAAGGGATAATGAAGAAAATTTCTAAGTAAACACTACTTTCCCCCCATTGTTTTCTAAAACTTTAAATTTTTTTAATTGCATTAAGTAGATAACTTGGGTTAGTTGACTAGCAACTAATTCCGCCCACTCCTTCAAAACCGAGAATTTACTGCTTTCATAAAAAAACATAAAAATGCAAAAATAATCATCCTCCACCCTTAGACCTTAATTAGAGTAGTCTTTAACCTAATGAACACTATTCCCTGTGAGAGAACGATCAATCTCCCGGTACTTGCCACTACACTATACTACATCGGTCAGGTACACTGCCTGGTGGGGATTGTAAGCCTCTTGAGATCCCTTGAGAGGTAAAACAAAGTGCGTAAGCAATCCCTACGCATCAGTTACACCTTCCATGACCTAGGTAAGCCTCAACTTTGATTCTAATAGCCTTAGTACTGATATAGGACTCCTAGGATATGCCTTAGAACCTTTAGATAAGCCTTGATCAATTTCATTTAGGAGTTCTCATTTTAAAACCCTAATTATAGGTAATTATGTGTTTTTGTGCTAAATTGCCTTATTATGTGCTATAATCTGATTTAGAAGACTTAGTTAAGTATATATATTAGCTAAACATAAGCTAGGAAACTCTTTTGTTTCATAAAAATATAATTTATTTGATAAAAGGACTAGTTTTGCAAATATTTTCATGCATAAGGGTATATATGGTAAATTTCTGAAAATATGAAGTCCAGGGACTGTTTTTGACATTTCTTAGAAGTTATAAGCATAAGGACCCTTTTTGCAAAGTTATAATACCATAGGATAAAAATTTAAATAAGTTATAAACTTAAGACGACTAGTTTTGCAAATATTGTTAAGTTAAGGATATAAAGGGTAAATATTGAAAGTTACTATAGTTTGAGGACTATTTCTATCATTTCTCTAAAATATATAAGTATAGGGACTAAATGTGCAAAAGTTAGAAAGTTAAATGCTTAAATGTTATAAGTTTATAAGTTTAGGGTAGAAATTGTAAATATGCAAACTTGAAGGGTATAAATTGATTATTTTCATATAAGTATAAAAACCTAGTTTTAGTTATCAACATAACACAATACTAGGGAGCTTCATGTGAGGGGTTTTATTTGAGTGTTCGTTTTGACGAGTTTGCTGGGTTTACGATTTAAAGTGCCCTGGCTCCTCAAACGTTTATTACAATATGACCTCTGAATTATGATGGCCCTAACGGTGTTATGTTATAACTAATATCTAATAACAACATGATACAATACTAGGGAGCTTCATGTGAGGAATATATACTTCTGAATTATGATGGCCCGAACGGTATTATGTTAAGTAACATAATACAATGCTAGGGAGCTTCATGTGAGGAGTATGTATTTCTAGATTATGATGGCCCGAACGGTGTTATGTTATATCTAGAAACCCTAAAGAGTGACTACTTGAAAAACATAAAAACCTAAACTAAGACTTGACATACACACACCTACACTACCCCCAGGATACGTGAGTGAGCTGTCTAAACGCTAGCTTAAACTACTTACCTTAGACCCAGGTGAGTTTCGTAGCCTCACACCTTTTAACTTTTAACTCTAAATGCTTTATGCTTGTACAATATTTTGCACGACCAGGCCTTCGATGGTGATCAAAGGATATAGGGGATGATGTGGTTGAGCTAAGCTTGTGTCTAACCTGAAAATAAGAAATACGAAGACACTAAGTTAAGTGATTGCATAGGGGTTGGGCCCTGCGAACCACCTCCGGCGTGTGAATAAGTATTTGGTATGAGAAATTTAGTGAAAGTATAGTAGAGTAGAGTTGTTAAGATTGCATACCAGACTTGTGGATCGTCCAAACTATTTATAGAGAAGAAAAACAGCTTGGAGAGTGCTTACACCTTTTTCGAAGATCATGGGGGCGTCCGATGATAAGTGGCAACCGCTAGGGGTTAGTGTCACACTCCTCTTGGTTTAGCGGGAGAGCTAAGGAGGAAGATGAGACGTGGGTAAGACTTGGTCTTCCCCATGTTGAGACTTGGCTTTGTTCCGTCCTAATATTTCATCGAAGGATACCCCGAAGGGTTTAATCCTTCGACTGGCGAATTCCCATCTGGTAACTAAGTCATGGATGACTAGTTTTACGCCAATGAAGGTGTTAGGAGGCTAGCCAGAGCTTGCGATTATGTAGGTTTCGAGTAGGCCCGAAGGGGAGTCCTTCGACTTACTCGGAGGGTACATTATCACTTTACAAACCCTGTGAGGGGGATACATGCTTTAAACCGAATACAATTCTTTTCTTTGGTTGTTGCACGAGTAAACTATCTGCCACCATTACATAACTAAATTCATGAATCTAATCACTTGTGGGGGTACCCAAGTGAACGCGAATATAGTTGATAGATCTATTGGAGTTTGACAACTCCCGTTGGTTTGCCTGTGTCTTGGGCACCAATAAGTACTATATTTGAACCCTCTCTGAAGGATTAACTTTGGCAAGTTATCCTTCCCATCCCATCATGGTTTGGTCTGCTGACCCCATGATCCAGACCGTTAACGTATGGTTCATGAGCTTAGTGCAATAGACCCGCTATCTCTAAAACTTTTCCACACATAGGGTTTCTGCAGAACTCTGTGGAACTTGTATTCACACTCTCTATCTACTTAAACCTATGACTCTCACTCAACCTTCGTGTTGACTCTTTAAGCATGTTATCCTAGGTATATGAGCACTTTAGGGACCCTGACACAGAGTGGCACTGGACATGAGAATGTCCAGAATAGTTATTATTCATCTTTTGCTTTTAAAACGCATCTTAGGGACCTCTCTTTTGATAAAAGTATATCTTTTAATGTAAATACTCTGATAAATAAATTAATGATAACACCTTTTTCAAAAACGTCTCTTTTCGAGTCGTTTTCTATTATCTTGTCTTTGTTTCCATGAAGTAATACCCCAGACCTAATATCCGCTACGGTCTATGAAAATGGGGGTGTTACAGATTGGTATCAGAGCCTTGGTTATAGAGAACAAAAGGATTTTTGTTAAACTATAACCACTTTTTCAAAAAAAAAAGTCCTCCATGCTACTAGAATCCCCGAACTTGCCTTTAGACTCCCGACTTGCCTTTAGGTTAAGATTTCTGACTTGCCTTTAGGTTAGACCTCCCGAATTGCCTTTAGGATAGATTCCTCACTATTGCCTCTAGGATAGATTCCCCACTATTGCTATTGCCTCTAGGATATAACATAGGTTAGAGATATGCTAAGATACCTTTCCCGGGTATTACAGTTAGATNAATTAAGCACTAGGGTTCCAAGGGTTGGAAACCCTAAAAGTCACAGAAAAATCGTCTTTAGGGTATTCCCTAAAAGTTCTCCACAAAGTTCCACACTAATGAATAAAAATTAGAAAACTATATATAGATTTTACACTTTGACGGCGTCAGGTTATAAGGGCTGACGCTGTAAGCTCGCCGCCATTAGGTTTCTCGGATGGCCTAGATCTACTTCTAACGCCGTCACCTTATAAAACCTTCTGGGCCGTCACTCTTTAAAATATAACCTGACAGCCTACTTTTCCTAACACCTGACGGCGTCAGGTGTTAAATCCCAAATTTCCTCTGGCCCGTCATTTGATAATCGGATTCCACTCTTTTGTCAAGGCTTTCTGACGGCGTCACCTTGTGACTTCTGACGCCGTCAGGTTCTAAATTCACCATCTTTTGAGACTTTGTCGTTTTCTTCACTTTTATGCTCTAAAAACGTCCGAATATGCATGTTTTCCAGAATTCCTCTCAAAAGTACCTAAAATGACAAAAGGAACGATTTAGGGCAATATTTGATCACATTTATACGAATTAGGGCTTAAATGACCCCCTAAAAGCGTAACACTTTTCGTCTCATCACTCCTCAAACATTTATTACAATATGACCTCTGAATTATGATGGCCCGAACGGTGTTATGTTATAACTAATATCTAATAGCAACATGATACAATACTAGGGAGCTTCATGTGAGGAATATATACTTCTGAATTATGATGGCCCGAACGGTATTATGTTAAGTAACATAATACAATACTAGGGAGCTTCATGTGAGGAGTATGTATTTCTGGATTATGATGGCCCGAACGGTGTTATGTTATATCTAGAAACCCTAAAGAGTGACTACTTGAAAAACATAAAAAACCTAAACTAAGACTTGACATACACACACCTACACTACCCCCAGGATACGTGAGTGAGCTGTCTAAACGCTTAAACTACTTACCTTAGACCCAGGTGAGTTTCGTAGCCTCACACCTTTTAACTTTTAACTCTAAATGCTTTATAATTGTACAATATTTTGCACGACCAGGCCTGATGGTGATCAAAGGATATAGGGGATGATGTGGTTGAGCTAAGCTTGGGTCTAACCTGAAAATAAGAAATACGAAGACACTACATTAAGTGATTGCGTAGGGGTTGGGCCCTGCGAACCACCTCCGGCGTGTGAATAAGTATTTGGTATGAGAAATTTAGTGAAAGTATAGTAGAGTAGAGTTGTTAAGATTGCATACCAGACTTGTGGATCGTCCAAACTATTTATAGAGAAGAAAAACAGCTTGGAGAGTGCTTACACCTTTTTCGGAGATCATGGGGGCGTCCCATGATAAGTGGCAACCGCTAGGGGTTAGTGTCCCACTCCTCTTGGTTTAGCGGGAGAGCTAAGGAGGAAGATGAGACGTGGGTAAGACTTGGTCTTCCCCATGTTGAGACTTGGCTTTGTTCCATCCTTATATTTCATCGAAGGATACCCCGAAGGGTTTAATCCTTCGACTGGCGAATTCCCATCTGGTAACTAAGTCATGGATGACTAGTTTTACGCCAATGAAGGTGTTAGGAGGCTAGCCAGAGCTTGCGATTATGTAGGTTTCGAGTAGGCCCGAAGGGGAGTCCTTCGACTTACTCGGAGGGTACATTATCACTTTACAAACCCTGTGAGGGGGATACATGCTTTAAACCAAATACAATTCTTTTCTTTGGTTGTTGCACGAGTAAACTATCTGCCACCATTACATAACTAAATTCATGAATCTAATCACTTGTGGGGGTACCCAAGTGAACGCGAATATAGTTGATAGATCTATTGGATTTTGACAACTCCCGTTGGTTTGCCTGTGTCTTGGGCACCAATAAGTACTATATTTGAACCCTCTCTTAAGGATTAACTTTGGCAAGTTATCCTTCCCGTCCCATCATGGTTTGGTCTGCAGACCCCATGATCCGGACCGTTAACGTATGGTTAATGAGCTTAGTGCAATAGACCCGCTATCTTTAAAACTTTTCCACACATAGGGTTTCTGCAGAACTCTGTGGAACTTGTATTCACACTCTCTATCTACTTAAACCTATGACTCTCACTCAACCTTCGTGTTGACTCTTTAAGCATGTTATCCTAGGTATATGAGCACTTTAGGAACCCTGACACGGAGTGGCACTGGACATGAGAACGACCAGAATAGTTATTATTCATCTTTTGCTTTTAAAACGCATCTTAGGGACCTCTCTTTTGGTAAAAGTATATCTTTTAATGTAAAAACTCTGATAAATAAATTAATGATAACACCTTTTTCAAAAACGTCTCTTTTCGAGTCGTTTTCTATTATCTTGTCTTTGTTTCCATGAAGTAATACCCCAGACCTAATATCCGCTACGGTCTATGAAAATGGGGGTGTTACAGATTGGTTTCAGAGCCTTGGTTATAGAGAACAAAAGGATTTTTCGTAAACTATAACCACTTTTTCAAAAAAAAAGTCCTCCGTGCTACTAGAATCCCCGAACTTGCCTTTAGACTCCCGACTTGACTTTAGGTTAAGATTTCTGACTTGCCTTTAGGTTAGACCTCCCGAATTGCCTTTAGGATAGATTCCTCACTATTGCCTCTAGGATAGATTCCCCACTATTGCTATTGCCTCTAGGATATAACATAGGTTAGAGATATGCTAAGATACCTTTCCCGGGTATTACAGTTAGATATGTTTTCCTTTAACAATCCCATCATCGTGTTGGATACCGATGATGAGGATACTTCATCGGATAGTTATGAGTATACCCCGGCTACCTCAACTCACTCATCCCCTAGTTTTAATTCTCCGGAAGAATTAGCCCATAATGCCTTAGTTGCCTTAGCTTTAGAACCCTCCCCGAATGATCCCTATATGCAAACATATAATGGTTATATGCAAGCATATGGTGGTGATATTCCTAACGTATCTACTTTAACCCCTACTCCATCTATACCCCACTATAGTACCCAAGATTACTATGTTCCCGAAGTAGTTTCCCTTCCCCGTAAGAAATTGCGTATTATACCACCCTCGCCTCCCCTAGGTTTGAAATAGGAAATAGTTCGTATAAAACACTCTTAGAAAGACATGAAGAGCAAATAGAGGATATACTTAGTTATTTAGATAAGTTATCTTTAGGACGTATAGAAGAAGTAGAAAATAAGATCAGTGACTTAGGAAAAGGTAGAGTAATAATTCAAAAAGACTACACTAAGTTAGACAATGAATTAGAGAAAACACGTAGCCGAATCTTTAAGTTACAAATAAAGTATGAAGGACACTGTGACAAAGTAGTTACCGCACATGTTAGACTTTCCACTATAGAAATGATCATCGAAGATATTAGGGATAATCATAAGTCTGACATAAGAAATCTGTTAGAAGCAATCCAAGAACTTAAGAATAACAAAGGATCAAACTAGTAAGGTTATAAACTTAATAGGTAGTTTAGTTATATAGGTAATACATGTTCACCTTGTAAGATATAGAAACAAGTCGTTATAGGAGTTATAGTTTGCTTATACTTAGTTACGTATCCCGTATTAGGATCCCCTGTGCCTTATATCTTAGGAAACACTATAGGCCTACCCTAAGTTTTAAAGAAACTAGAGGTCATTATGAATCTTAAAAACCAATAATTCTACTTAGGAACACTAAAACTTATAACAATTAGAATCCTTTAGATTTGTATCACTATGCCTTTAGACGGAGGAAACGAACTTCTGAGGAATATAGTAAATCTTATTAGGAAATCCACCCTTTTAGTTTTAGGATTACCTATACTCTATTTCTCAGGAATCAGACAATGTTCTAAGAGTTAGAACTTGTATCTTCCGTCTCTACGCAAGTTTCTATTAGTTAGAACTTGCAAGAATGTCAAAATGGATATGACATTATTCTTATCCCATCTTATCTTGCGAACGTCTATAGAATGGCACGAACGACTTCGACTACTCCTACTACTCCCGCTACTCCTGCCATGACTCAGGAAGCCATCCGGCAACTAGTTGCTGATAGTGTAACTGCGGCACTAGAAGCTAGGGATGCTAACATGGCTAGAAACCCCGAAATTCCTGTGGTGAAGAAGAGTAACTACAAGGAATTTATGAGCTGTCAGCCCTTCAATTTCAAGGGGAAAGAAAGGGCCATAGGACTGATTCACTGGTTTGAGAGGAGTGAATCAGTATTCTCCCGTAGTAACTGTACTGAGGATTGTAGAGTTAAGTTTTCTACTGGTACTCTTACCGAAGAAGCTTTGTCCTGGTGGAACTCGTATGCCTAGCCAATAGGAATTGAGGAGGCATACAAGTTAACCTGGACTGAATTCAAAAAGCTTATGATTAAGAAATACTGCCCTCGAACGGAAGTCAAGAAAATAGAGGATGAATTTTATAACTTGACTGTGAAAGGGAACGATGTCAAAACTTATATTAAGAGATTTCAGGAATTGGCAACTTTGTGTCCCACAATGGTGCCAACTACTGAAAAGACAATAGAAGTTTTCATCAGAGGTTTGCCCCGTAGTATCGAAGGGAATGTTACTGCCTCTAAACCGCAAGATTTAGAGGAAGCCATTAACATAACTTTAAGGTTAATGGATCAAGTAACAAAGCACGACTATGTGCCATTGCCCAACGATAATAAACAAAAGTTCCACGATGGGAGAGCTTTCGACAACACCAACCCCTATCCTCAACCAAACCCAAGGCAAGAAGCTGATAGAGCTTATGCCGCCACTCCAAATGAGGGAAGTGGTTATGCTGGGAAAGCCCCTCTGTGTGAGAGATGTGCTTTGCACCACACAGGGCCTTGTTTCATCAAATGTACGACATGTAACAAGGTGGGCCATTAGGCAAAGGATTGCAGGCACAAAAGACCAGCCACTAGGGGTTATCCGCTACTAGAAACGGTCATTTGTCATGATTGCGGAGAAAAAGGACACTATGCAAATAGATGTCAAAAGAAAAATACTGATGGTGCCCAGGGAAGAGCTTATATGTTGAGGAATAGGAATGACCAAGAAGATTCGAATGTAGTCACGGACTTAGGATCTAACCCTTTGCCTTAGGTATCTATTCTCACCCTCGCACACTAACCTTAGTTAAAATCTCGGGACGAGATTTTCTGTTAGGATGGGAGACTGTAGCAACCTACTAATTTCCCACTAACTTCCCCACTAGCTCCCCTAGGTTAGCAAAGCTTTACTAACTTAACTTAGGCCCTCACTAAGCAATATCTAGGTTAGATATGCCTATAGCTATTTCCCGAGTGAAATTTTTGCTTTACTATATCTCTATGACCTAACTAACCTCTAGACAAGCTCACGTATCCACCTATGCCAACCACCACTATGTTTACTTGATGTAAATATCCCAGTATGTCAAGTATAGATTTTAAACACATTTTCACTAAGTAAACTATCACTCTAGTACACTATACTCATCAGAAAACCCTAATTGCACCTATGTGCTTAAGGTTATCTTTAAAACCCTAATTGCTTACCTGAATTAGTCTGAAAGTGTTCAACGCTTAGGTATAAGTTACAGTAGCAACTTTAGGATATATTAGACTTCCTAGATCATAGTACAACTCCCTAGAACTAAGGTACAAGTTCCCTAAGCACAAAACCCTAACTAGGTCATAACTTCCCGGAAACTAGGTTAAACTTTCCCAAATCTTTACCATAAGCTACCACCTCTTAGTATAAGCTTCCTAAGACTTAATATTAGTCACTAACTCTCATATGACCCTAAAATAGGCACTAAACCCTAGGCAAAACCCTAAACTCTCACTAGGCAAAACAAGGTTAAAACTAAACCTAAAACCTAAACTAAGATATTATAGCACCTCAAATATTACNCATAACTTCCCGGAAACTAGGTTAAACTTTCCCAAATCTTTACCATAAGCTACCACCTCTTAGTATAAGCTTCCTAAGACTTAATATTAGTCACTAACTCTCATATGACCCTAAAATAGGCACTAAACCCTAGGCAAAACCCTAAACTCTCACTAGGCAAAACAAGGTTAAAACTAAACCTAAAACCTAAACTAAGATATTATAGCACCTCAAATATTACAAGCAAGCACCCTAGCACCTCCCCTAGACCAATCTAGCACCTTATCACCTCCCTAGAAAGCAAGAAAGGAGGTGGATCACCTCCTTGTCACCACCTTTGACCCACGGCTTCACCATGGCCACAACCGGCCTAGGCAGCCCCCTAGCTACCATATAGCTGGTCTTAGTCACCCACTAGGTCTTCCACAACACCCTCTAGCTTAGTGTTAAGTCACCGTATTGTAAACACAAGTATAGATTTGGTAGAAATAAGATGAGAAATAGAGTTTGGTTGATTAGATCAAGTATGAAGAATAAAAGTGCAAGAGTTTCCTTATGTAAATGAAATAACCAACAAGGAATATGATTACATGATATTCCAATTTATAGGAGAGGAGCTAGGGCAACACTCCCTTTCTCCTTCCTTATTCTAAATGTTGGGCTTTAAGGCCCATTGGACGTGTGATGGACTCACACGTTTACATGATAGATTAAATAAACTAGCAACATATTACAAATGATGAAATAACCGAGACTTGACTGGAACGT
>LBNU01036655.1:104180-131420 GCA_014162995.1 Artemisia annua | reverse complement strand
CTCAGAAGCCATAACAGTTAAGCTCGGGTCCGAAACTGAGTTGTTCCGAAGCCATATAAATAAGTTCGGGTTTCGTACTGAAGTATACGAAAGCCATTCCTGTTCAATCTGTTAAGAAAGAAAGAAGACAAAACAGAGAACAAGGATCCCCAAGTGTAATTGGGTTCCGGATGTTAGAAGCATAAAGTTGTAGTGTCAATTATCTTCTTGACACTAGAACATACTATATCATTGATTTCCTTTCTCTTCTCAGGGATAGTTTCTGTGGATTTCACATTAGTTTTTGTGCAAATGTCTAACATCTTACCTGTAGGAATCCACCTAAGACCAATTGTTTTGAAAATTCTACCCGTGGGTACCCAGCTAATGTTAGATCTAGGAGAAGTTTTCATTTTAGATGCAGTAGAATGAAATGTGGGAGCATCAATTGGTTGGGAAAACCTACGTCCTATATTGATCCACTTCTTAGGTTTCTGAATCTTAACTTTTGGTTCAACGGGTTTGTTTGTCATAGATGATTGTGCCTTTGCACGGGAATTTCCTTTTGGCATATATTTTGAAGCACAAACATCATAATTATTTACGCAACTACTCTTAGAAGCTAGCCAATTCCTATTAGTTTGTTGAGTACTTTTAGGTTTTGGTTTGCTACTACTAATAGTGGAAGGCATCACACGAGGTTTTGAACCTAAAATTCCGTCCTTTTGAAGTAGTGCCTTTTTCCTAGCCTTTTCTAGATCATAGTTCTTGAACATGTCATTTTTATCATAAGACTCTTTACTTTTAATGCTCGTTTTAGACATGGTTTTTGAACTAATCCTAGATAAGTCAGACATAATCATGTGTTTAGGTTTAGTAGAGACAGAAGCATTTTCTTTATGCCGAGAATGTGGAGTGACTGGATTTGTCAAATGATTTATCTCAACAACTTGGGACGCAAACCGAGATTTTGAAATTTTGGCTCGTTCAGATTTAAATGCAGTTGGTTGTCTAACCACTGATGGTTTTCTGATTGTTTGAATAGGCGGTTTCCCCAAGATTGATGGTTTTGCAAACTTAGTATCAGCACTCTGGCCAGTCAATCTTCTTAATTTGTTTTGCAGTGCAGCATTTGCAAACCCTTGTGCTTGAATTTGACCTTTAAAAGCTCATTTTCCTTAACTAATGCATCCACATGTTTACTTTGTTCATTCAAAAACTGACTATTGTTGCCCGAATTTAGAGATTCGTTTTGCAATTTAAGTTCAAGTGAGATGCAATGTGCCTCAAGTTTTGAAAAATCTTTTTGAAACTGGGCAATGGTCTTTTTGAGAAGAATATTTTCAGACTCAAGAGTTTGGTTTGATGTATCAGTCATTAGATTATCAAGTAAGGGCTCAGAATCAAAATGTTTGTCTAGACATTGGACAACATTCTGGTCAACCTCTCCTTCATTTCTGAATTCAGGTTGCTCAGATTGTTGTTTATCATTAGCAGGCATAACATGAACAACAGTAGATTGTACCTCAACCATTAGCTCTTTGTCGAAGTTGGGTTCTGTGTCATAGATGGGTATGACATCTTCCTCAACCGTCTGTTCTTTGTCAAAGTTGGGCTCTGAGTCATAGGAGGGTCCGATCTCTGTATAATCAGCGTCTGCATCACTCTCTAATCTGCTGCTGTCATTCGACTGTTCTAATTCTGTCCCACTACTTTCCTTGTCAACCAAACTAGCATCTAAAGCTTTAGCCGTATTTACTTTCCCTTCTTGAGTCTGCAATTTTCTTTCATTCACCCTTTTACTAAGCTCTCTTTCATGAAGTATTCTTTCAGCAATTAACTTCTCAAGAGAATCCATTAGTTGGAGCAGTATATCTTTGAAACTTTGAAAACCTAGTCGAGTGTTTTCAAGAAAATACTTGCTTGCTATGAGAGAGTCATCGTCCGAATATAACCTCGTACGGATGAATTGCTGAAACTATTTCTTAAGTACACTAAAGGCAGCCGTGGATCCATTCTCGTGAAGTTCTTCTTTGTTAAGTTGATTTTCAAGTTGATCCATGTTGAGGAACATCGTATGAGTGAAAATCTCAAGGTCTTCTCCAAAGAAGGATGGAAATGCCCGTTTGAATCCATTCTCGAGACGAGTGCCAGCTAAGTCTTTGTTCTAGAGAAGCTTAAGGTGTGAATGAAGTAATATAAAAGACGCTATGCATTTTTTTTTGCATAATTTCACAACTGGATCTTCAGAATCATCAGTAGCATGTGTGTCGTACACTGGGTCTGTGTCATCCATGTGAAGTTCCTGCATGCTTGTCATTAACATCACATCTGCTGTGTCGGGCTCTAAATCTTCATATTCATTATCAGATGGAATATTTGCCATAAAACTTTGCAAAGCAACATTGTGATTACCCCCTTCATCTTCCATGTGGCTAAGTGTGGCATCGACTTCTGCTTCAGTATCAAAAAGTGGAGTTGAATCATACTCTTGAGCTTCCACATTTGCCATATTTTCTGTATTTGCCATGAATGCCATGATTGGTTCGATAAGCTCTTCTTCATCATCATCAGTATCTTCCATAGTGTTTAAGCATTCAGAAGTTGAAGCCATAACGCCTTTGCCTTTCTCAGTGGATACTTGTCCAAGCTTCACTAAATTTTGCAGAAGAGATTGCATATCACCATAGAGTGAACCTCGATGGTACTGTGTAATGAAGATAGGTTCAGGCTTATTTGGATGATGGAAGAAGAAAATACCAGCAGCAGGGGAGTAACTGAATGAATCATGAACAACGGCTGGAGATGGTGGAGCTGGGAGAATAGTCTTCTTTAGCTTCATGCTTAAGCAAGATTCAAGAATTTCCCTCATTCTATAGTGATGAAGTTCTTCGCGGCGATGTAGAGATTCTAGATGTTCCCACATTGCATGAGCACTGGTATCATAGTCGAAGTGCATGTAGATAGAATTGGGAAGTCCGATGGAAATAAACCATCCAACCTGTAGGTCAGCATCATACTGAGCAAGGTCTAAGCACTCAAATCTTCCTTCGTTTGTAATCTTATAATCCCTGGTGTGTCAGAGATGAATTTCATTTCATATGGACCATCTTGAATTGACTTAAGCATAAGATCTGCGTGAGGAAGATCATTGAGCCATTGTAAAAATCTTTGTTTCCAATCAGTGTATGTTCCTGGTAGCAACATTGGAGGCCTAGATTCAGTGCCGTAGAGCAGAGTATCACGAATGTTGGAGCTGTGACTTTGATGTAGAAACGGTTGCTGATGAGAATATTGGTGAGGAAGGTAGTTAGAAGAAGGTGGTTGAGACATTATTGATGACATTTCTCTCCCCCTTGATTGTTACGATGGAATCGGAAGAATCAAACCAAAATGTCACACGCAAGGTCGAGATAGTGATTTCGTAATTTCCCTCCAAAAATGAATGTGAAAATTTTCTCTCCCAAAATTTGAAAATCACTTAGAAATGCAATTTTAAGGTTACAGGAAAAATTTGAGTTTTGAAAATTTTGATGCCAAATTTTACCAAAAAAATTTGAATTTTGGCCTAAAAATTCGAATTTTGGGCCAAAATTTTCACCGTTATACCAAAACTTGAATTTCGCGTAAAAATTGAACGTTTAGTTTCCTATAAAAATAAATTTTTTATTTTTATTTTATTTTTTTTTTATTTTTTTTTTGAAAATAAGAAGAAAGATTAGAAAGATAAGAAGAAAAAGAAAAATGGAGGTCGAGACATGATGATTGATTATGCTTCAATAGATCTTTAAAGGATAAGTTGTAGGTTGTTGTTGAAGATTAGTTGTGAGTGTCGAAACAAAATTCCAAACTTGCACACAAATATTTTTCTTACTCGCAGAAAGCCTCCCTTACTCGCAGAAAATTTCCTTACTCGCAAAAAGAATTGAAAGCTTTCCTTACTCGCAAAATGAATTCCTTAGCCGCAGAAAATTTCCTTACTCGCAGAAGAATTCTGATACTCGCAAAGATTGTGAACTTTGATACTCGCAAGATGAAAAGTGATACTCGCAAAGTTTCGTTTAGATACTCGCAAGATAAGAAACCTTACTCGCAAAAGATGATAAGGTATTTCAAGGCTTACTCGCCAAAAGGTTCACGATACTCGCAAAAGTTTCACGATACTCGCATGGACTAAAAACAATTGATACTCGCTAAATGAAGATGATACTCGCAAAAAACCAGAAATCTACCTTACTCGCGAATCCCTAGTTTTCTTACTCGCAAAACCCCAAAATACGTACTGTTGAAGTTTTTAGTTGCAAAAAAAATACCAAGCTTAAGTTTTAGCTATACTATTGTAATATTAACCTTTACCACACTAAAACTAAACCCAACGAGTAAAAGAAACCAAATCTAACGAGCCCTAAAGCGAACCAAACGAGATAAAAAACTACCCAAACTAATCTAAAAAACAACCTCTAATATCCCTAGGCGAATGATACCACTTGTTAGGTCACCATCTTATGCATAAACAACCATAGATACAAGAATGAATAAGAAACTAGAAGAGAGAAGAAGAGTGTGGAAGGAACTCAAGAATATGATGTAAATGATATTGATATTGCATTAAGAGAACCAACAAGCCCTAATGAGGGCATACATGAGGTTTATATAGGGGAGTCCAAGAGGCACTAGATACTTATACTATTTTACCATTTCACCCCTTGGACTTTTACATATCATGAAATTACATCATAAACTTTCATAACTAAATGATTAAATGTAAAACATAATAAGTCTAATATAGCAACCTATTACAAACTAATGACCGACACTTTGTAAACGTGAAACGTGTTCCTAACAAAATGAATCATCAATATCCTTTTTCTCGAGAACACCTTGATGAGGATTTTCAAGACGGGATAAATGGTCAGCGGCTAGGTTTTCTGCTCCTTTCTTGTCGCGGATCTCGACATTAAATTCTAGGAGCAAAAGCACCCATCACATTAATCTGGACTTGGCATCTTGTTTGGTCATTAGGTATTTGAGGGCTGAATGGTCCGTATACACTATGCATTTCTTTAAAAGAAGATATGGTCGAAATTTTTCAAAAGCATAAATAACTGCCAACATCTCTTTTTCAGTTGTGGTATAATGAGATTGGGCATTGTTCATTGTTTTGCTTGCATAGTGTATAGGCTGAAAATATTTGTCCTTGCGTTGCCCCAGGACCACCCCGATTTCATAGTCACTTGCATCGCACATTAACTCAAAGGGAAAATCCCAGTCGGGGGCAACTAAAATAGGAGCCTCCGTTAACTTCTTTTTAAGGGTGTGAAAAGCTTCAATGCATTCATTGGTAAAATTAAACGGGGCATCCTTTTCTAAAAGGTGGGTCAATCGTCGGGCTATTTTGGAAAAGTCTTGTATGAAACGTCTGTAAAAGCCAGCATGACCGAGGAAACTTCGAATTCCCTTGACGGTCGTGGGATGAGGTAGTTTTGCGATAACATCAACTTTCGCTCTATCCACCTCAATCCCGGCTTTTGAGATTTTATGGCCGAGGACTATACCCTCTTTAACCATAAAGTGACAGCTTTCTTTCAATTCAGAAACTAGGTTTAGTCGTCTTCACAACTTGAGATTTGTTCTAAATGGGAGAGACAAGACGAAACATGAATCACCATTTAACTGATTGATGAGTTCTGCAAAGGGTGAAAGCTTGTAAACTCGAGTCGTGAGTCCCAAACGAGGGCTTGAACTGATCTCGTCATCTCTAAATCGTGAGATATGTGAGCATGAAATATGCGTTTAAAAGAGATGATCTTGCGTTTGTTTGATACTACAACGACAAATTAAAATGCAATTAAAGTAAAGTAAAGCAATAAAGTGACGCAAAGAAAATAAACAAGTAAAGTTGCATGTAATAAAGTGACTAAAGAAAGCGATAAGTAAAGTGCGATAAGTAATGAAAGCGGTAAATGAATTTAAAAGACAATATGTTGCAAAGCGACGTGAGTAAGTTTGCTAAGTGTAAGCTAATGGTTTGTGGCGAGTTATTTTCCTTTCTCGAGATTAGTTGTCAATTAATCTTTTGAAGAGATAATAACTCTAGACAAGTGATTTAATCGTTCTAAGGCTTTTGTTCTTCGAATAATTAAACCACAGGTCTAAATAATCTTAACGATTATTAATGACAAACCTTTAATACTCGCACTTAACTCACAAACTCGAGTTACTAAGCAAACACGGTTTAAACTACTCACGACTCATATTGAAGAACGTAAAGCGATAAAGAAAATATAAAAGACTTGAAAACATTAAACGTAAATAAAGTTTTAATCTAAGAATGAAGAGACATTGAACTAAAATAAGAAAACGTTACTTAAAAAGATTTTAGAAAATTTCGACAGCATCTCGTTTAGATTTAATAAAAATGAAAACCTTACTCGAAAAGACGATGATGTGAAACTTGCCTAACTCGGCATAAAAGAAAAATGAAACTAGAAAGAAATGAACTAAACCATATTCACTAAGAAAAACAAGACCATACTCGCTACTAAAATGTTTCCATACTCGCTATATATATAAAAAATATGAAACTCGCTAGATTAGTAAACTCATACTCGCTAGGTTGAAACTGAAACTCGCTAGAAATATGTACATACTCTCTAGACAGGTTACTAAACTCGCTAACCTTGTGCCATACTCGCTAATATTATTCCTTACTCGCTAATATGAAAGTTCAAACTCGCTAGGATTCATTCATACTCGCTAGACTAACTCCCAAACTCGCTGACTTTTGTTCATACTCGCTAGGATTCAACCATACTCGCTAGAAATGATGTCCCAAACTCGCTGACTTTTCCAACTCGCAAAACCCTAGACTTGAAAATCTAAACTCGCAAAAATCAAGAAAACATGCTGGAAAGATTTTGGAAATGAAACAAATGATTAAACCTAAGTAAAACTTATAAAAACTTAATAACAAAACTAGTTTTAATAATAAATAAGCTTGTATAAAGGCTAACGAACCTAAATAAGCTTAACCCATTATTTTTTATATCAAATGAAAGGAAAACATGCAAAGGTGGTAGAAGTAATATAAGCTTTTGTAAAAGATTAATAAGACACCAAATTAAGCTCAAAAATATGTAAAGTTTTTGAAGAAGGATTAAAAATAAGTTAAAGACAAGTATTTAAGACATGAAAATAAGCTTGCATAAAAATAAAACTTACACTAATACACCAAAATAAACTAAAACTAATTTCTACACCCTACTCCTACTTACTTTCAAATGAAGCTACCCATGGGATATTTATCATGCTAGGGGGAGCTCAAGTTTGCCTTCGTGTACATTTTGCCCCCTAGACTTTTACAACTCATGAAAATAACACATAAACTTCATTACAACACTAATAAACGTCTTAACTACTAAATGTAACGTCTTGTAACTTCGAGGCTTCGTGTTGACGTGTATTTCAAAGGTCTTCAAAGATGTAAAAATGATCACTTGCTTGAATTCGGGAAGCTTCTTCTTATAAATCTCTTTCCACTTCGATTAAGCGTTTCTTTCATCTTCTTGAGCTATTAAGAAATAAATTCGTTGTCACGGGCTTTTCTTAAGTAGATATCATCGTTGACTCGGCTTCTTGACACTTTTCCACATCTCGTGCTCGTTTTAGGGCTTTTTGGTTGATTTTGTTGCCATTTATGCAATATCCTTCCATGCACGATCACAAACACAAAAACACGATATCTTTGGCGTTTAACGTTAGTTTTTGGTCTTTTAGAGCCTGAAAATGGTGTATAAAAGGTATGTGAATAAGCACATACCAAAATCCCCCAGACTAAGGTATTGCGTGTCCTCACGCAATGTAATCACGTCACGCTTTAAAGATAAATAATTTCACACCTCTCTTTACTAACTTTGATAAGTAGCAAAACGTTCAAGAGAGATACGAAATCGTTTATTCCCTAAAACGCCCCGGTTTTCCATTTTTTTTGACTATGTACATCCTTTATTACACTCTTTAGTTTATGACGGTGTGATTGACTTTCATTATCTTTCAATAACGATTAAGGGTCAAAGAGCGAGAACACGATTCATAGAAAAGTGACCGATTGGATAAAATTCATCGTCCCTGATTTTTCCCAAGCTCCCAAACTAAGCGTAAAAACGGATCATTGTTTAATTACAAATTAGATGCCAACGCTACTCATGGAAGTTACTCATGTACCGCTTGCTCCCATTTTCCTATTTTTGTATCTCATTATTTTATTTTTGTGAGAGAAATGAATTTCTTCATAAGCATCTCGTTTCATATTTTTTAGTCCAATAAAGATACCACATTCATACGCTAAGTAGTTATCTACCTTCTCTTAAGAAGGTCTGCTCGAGAAATGTGGTCCACATCAAGGATATTGGATACATACAAAGACTTTGGAATTCATAGACATAAGTTGGCGTGCACCTCATGTGTCCAATCTAGGATCATCCACATGTAACTTATGCACGACCAACTTTAGACTTAACACTTGAACTCATAATCCATAAATCTTCAACATACATCCTTATCCTTTTTTTTTTCTTAGTAACTTCTCAACTCCGAACCTTCACGGTTTCAATCCAAGACCTACCGCCAACTGCCAGGGTTAGAATGTAGGATCCAAGGTCCGATCTCAATCCGAAGTCTTAAAACACTTTAGCTCATACTGAATAACGGGCTTTAAGGTAGCTCCGAAACCACATGCGTACTACGCTTATACAACGATATACAATACAACTTCAACTAGCGTGTATCCATGATGTGTACCCAATTTCTCAAGCAAAGATTCTCTCAAGAAGATAAAGAACTACTCATCGGCTAAACCTAACATCTTTAATTATTTTGCACAGATATGGGGTGAAGCAATTTTGTGGGAACAAAAAGACATGAGTACCTTCGATGAGCTTTAAAGAGATCCAACTACTCTATGCTTAGCATCTAACTTCTAAAGAAACTCTATCATTTCACGTTCTCCGCAAATTTAAAATCTCAAATAATGAGATCCGCGAATGCTTAGCCGATAATCAAGCCACGCATATATAAAGTCAAGTACGGGAGCCGACAAAAGAGTAGCTCCTTGTGTACAAAACTAGCAAAAGCTTTTGTGATCATCATTGGTTAAGGGAACAAGCTAGGGCTCAACACGCCCGGATCAAGTCAAAATTTTTATTCTCACTCTTACCTAGTAGGAAAGTCAAACGCGGTGTCAAAACTTTTATTCTATTTTTGCATAATTTTTAATTTTTTTTCATTTTTTCTTTGGAATTTTTCAAAATTTTTCAATTTTTTTGGATTTTTGAGGAAAAACGGGGTTGCGTAAGTAAACGACAATGGTGAAAGTGCTAGGTCAATCAAATCGAAGATTCACCCCCCCAGACTAAAGATAAACATTGTCCTCAATGTTTTCAAGGTAAGGGTAATCCTAACAATAAATCTAAGGCCGTTTATTAAGTATGCCAAAGATACCATTAGTCGATAAGATTTGGATATAGGATTTCCAAGCAAGCAGCAAGACATGGGACTCGAGTGGAGATGAGACGATCCACGAGCACGAGAGTCATCATGAATTGGGGAAATCCTGCACAAACACAAACAACCAAGCAAACACAAGATTGGAAGAGGTCGCCCTCCTCGCGTTACTTATTAGATAATAAAATAAAAAGGATAAGCATGGGGTGCCTCCCACGAAGCGCTTGTTTAGTAACGAGTCGTATAGCTTAGACTTGCCCCGAATTTACTTTTCCTTGGGGGAGCAAATGAAACGAACAGCTTGAAAAGCGACGATGCCGGGATCAAAAACAACATCCTCACTCCCGGGGGAATAACGGATGGGAGAAACAACAGCATATGTAAGATAAGGAAGAAAGATCATAATAACGATTGCGAGGTCAAATTCAAAGAGATCCTCCATAGTAAGCATAACTTTCTCCTTAGTCTTATAATCATCCTTCTTCAGATTTTTATCAACAAATTCTTCCATAGTAACGTAAGAAGCAAGGATGTCGGGTTGGAGCCCATAAGAGTCCAAACAAGTTAATATACCGGGTTTAAAAATTTTATCTTCTGAAAGGAACGATAATGGAGTATCAACCACGGTAAAAGATGATGAATCATTCGGAGATGACGACTTAGTAGGCTCAGAAACTTCTACAATTCTTGATGGAGTCGGATCGACTGGAGTTAAAAACTCATCGTGAAGAGAATCAACCATATGATGAACATTCGTAACCTCAGGTTCAGTAACAGACTCGTCACTATCCTTAATCTGAATATCGAAGAGCGGATTATCTGAAATCATAGTAAAATCTGGTTCGAAATCAAACAGAGGATTGGTGAAAGTTGTTTTGAAAGTTTCAAGAACTGGGTTATCTGATTCATTCGAAGTTTCATCAATTTCTGAAAGAACATCGATCTCTTCTGGAGAGAATTCAGGAATATTTGGTTCAGAAAATGAGGTGGGATTGCCACACGGGGAAATTTCTTCTTCAACGTACTCGATTTCTCCACAAGACAAGGAAGTATAACCTTCGTCAGACTCAGAACATATCTCATCATGATTATCAATGGACTCATCAGTAACTTCATCGTTCTTCGGAGGGAGAGGAGGTAATGGTTCTTCATGTAATAAACTTTCAAGAAAACAAATATCTCCCTCCGGATCAAAGTTAGTATCATCAACCATCGTCAATTCGGAATGACTTCTAGCAAGACAAGCCTCGATCTCATCATCGTTCTTCTCAAAGCAAATATCATCAAACGGCTTATCATTCGTATCAACAATATTACCAAGACGATCACTTTCAACAATCTCATAATCACCGTTAGAAGTTTCCCCGGACTCACTTTGGATTGGGACAAGGTTCTCAACACTAGACTTATTGAATTCGTCCGATTCCGTTGCTGGAATAGTGTTAAGAGGCTCGTCCCCCATTGTTAGAGAGTCCTCGGGCTCTACCGGAGAATCAACGGAATCTTTGTAAGGATTAAGAACAATCGTAATTTTCTCATTATCGTCGTAATCGTAGAAATTGAAATTCTTAAAAGGATTAGACGCTCTCTCTTCAGCAAGTAATTCTGCAATAGACTTCTCGTGAGGATCGGGAGTATGAGTATCACGATTAGCCAAATATTGATTGACCGCTTGTTGATTACGAACTACTTCGACAACGGCTCCCATAAGTTTTGCAATTTCGAGCATTCTATCTTGATGATTTTGATAATCGTTGCAATTTTGTGGGGGTTGGTTAAAACCATGAGAATCGTAATATGAATTAGGCTCAACATAAGAATTTTCCAACGATCCCCCACAATTTTCGAAATTTGATGAACTTTGGAACGAATCACCATTGTAATACGGTACTTGTTCATAAAGGTTTTGAGGAGGGAGATAAGAATCATTTGGAGGATAATTGGAAAAGTTTGAATTACAGACTTGAGAATATGAGTTTCTAAACACAAAAGCACACATCGAACAAAATCCATTTATAAGATTGCTACCACACCTCATGCAATTACACCGTTGACAATATGCCGAAGACGGATCCAAACGATTTCCACATCCATTACAGAAACGTTGATCGTACGAAGATAAGTCGGGCTGAGGTGAGTAGTTGGAAAAATTCGGGTTTTGATCATAAGAGACAGAATTACAATTCGAACACCATCCATTCAGTAGATCATTACCACACTGTTCGCATATACACCAACGACACGGTAAACCATAGAGTGGTTCACCACAACGAACACAAGGTATTAATGAATCCATTAGAATTAAACGATTAGAGGTTAAGAAGATTGTTTTTTTGGATTTTTATGTTGGAAAAACGAAAAGTGAAATAAAAGTGAAAATCAATTTTTGAAAAGTAAAATCGTTTTGGATTTTTGATTTTAGGAAAAAGGGAAATCAAAAGAAAAACAAATTAGAAGAGAAAATATTTTTGTGTTTTTTTTGGATTTTTATCTTTTGAAAATATTTACAAAAGCGTTAACTTCTCGAAAGAAGGGTCTTCAAAACACATTACTCAAACGATCGAACGACTAAATCTTATCAACCGCTCCCCGGCAGCGGCGCCAAAAATTGATTGATGAGTTCTAGCAAGGGTTGAAAGCTTGTAAACTCGAGTCGTAGTCCCAACGAGGGTTGAACTGATCTCGTCACTCAAGATCGTGAGATATGTGAGATGAATAAGGTTTAAAAGATGATTTGGTTTTGTTTATACTACAACGACAAATTAAAATGCAATTAAAGTAAAGTAAAGCAATAAAGTGACGCAAAGAAAATAAACAAGTAAAGTTGCATGTAATAAAGTGACTAAAGAAAGCGATAAGTAAAGTGCGATAAGTAATGAAAGCGGTAAATGAATTTAAAAGATAATATGTTTGCAAAGCGACGTGAGTAAGTTTGCTAAGTGTAAGCTAATGGTTTGTGGCGAGTTATTTTCCTTTCTCGAGATTAGTTGTCAATTAATCTTTTGAAGAGATAATAACTCTAGACAAGTGATTTAATCGTTCTAAGGCTTTTGTTCTTCGAATAATTAAACCACAGGTCTAAATAATCTTAACGATTATTAATGACAAACCTTTAATACTCGCACTTAACTCACAAACTCGAGTTACTAAGCAAACACGGTTTAAACTACTCACGACTCATATTGAAGAACGTAAAGCGATAAAGAAAATATAAAAGACTTGAAAACCTTAAACGTAAATAAAGTTTTAATCTAAGAATGAAGAGACATTGAACTAAAATAAGAAAACGTTACTTAAAAAGATTTTAGAAAATTTCGACAGCATCTCGTTTAGATTTAATAAAAATGAAAACCTCACTCGAAAAGACGATGAGGTGAAACTTGCCTAACTCGGCATAAAAGAAAAATGAAACTAGAAAGAAATGAACTAAACCATATTCGCTAAGAAAAACAAGACCATACTCGCTACTAAAATGTTTCCATACTCGCTATATATATAAAAAATATGAAACTCGCTAGATTAGTAAACTCATACTCGCTAGGTTGAAACTGGAACTCGCTAGAAATATGTACATACTCGCTAGACAGGTTACTAAACTCGCTAACCTTGTGCCATACTCGCTAATATTATTCCTTACTCGCTAATATGAAAGTTCAAACTCGCTAGGATTCATTCATACTCGCTAGACTAACTCCTAAACTCGCTGACTTTTGTTCATACTCGCTAGGATTCAACCATACTCGCTAGAAATGATGTCCCAAACTCGCTGAATTTTCCAACTCGCTAAACCCTAGACTTGGAAATCTAAACTCTCAAAAATCAAGAAAAACATGCTGGTAAGATTTTGGAAATGAAACAAATGATTAAACCTAAGTAAAACTTATAAAAACTTAATAACAAAACTAGTTTTAATAATAAATAAGCTTGTATAAAAGCTAACGAACCTAAATAAGCTTAACCCATTATTTTTTATATCAAATGAAAGGAATACATGCAAAGGTGGTAGAAGTAATATAAGCTTTTGTAAAAGATTAATAAGACACCAAATTAAGCTCAAAAATATGTAAAGTTTTTGAAGAAGGATTAAAAATAAGCAAAAGACAAGTATTTAAGACATGAAAATAAGCTTGCATAAAAATAAAACTTACACTAATACACCAAAATAAACTAAGACTAATTTCTACAGCCTACTCCTACTTACTTTCAAATGAAGCTACCCATGGGATATTTATCATGCTAGGGGGAGCTCAAGTTTTCCTTCGTGTACATTTTGCCCCCTAGACTTTTACAACTCATGAAAATAACACATAAACTTCATTACAACAATAATAAACGTCTTAACTACTAAATGTAACGTCTTGTAACTTCGAGGCTTCGTGTTGACGTGTATTTCAAAGGTCTTCAAAGATGTAAAAACGATCACTTGCTCGAATTCGGGAAGCTTCTTCTGATAAATCTCTTTCCACTTCGATTAAGCGTTTCTTTCATCTTCTTGAGCTATTAAGAAATAAATTCGTCGTCACGGGCTTTTCTTAAGTAGATATCANCCCTAGACTTTTACAACTCATGAAAATAACACATAAACTTCATTACAACAATAATAAACGTCTTAACTACTAAATGTAACGTCTTGTAACTTCGAGGCTTCGTGTTGACGTGTATTTCAAAGGTCTTCAAAGATGTAAAAACGATCACTTGCTCGAATTCGGGAAGCTTCTTCTGATAAATCTCTTTCCACTTCGATTAAGCGTTTCTTTCATCTTCTTGAGCTATTAAGAAATAAATTCGTCGTCACGGGCTTTTCTTAAGTAGATATCATCGTTGACTCGGCTTCTTGACACTTTTCCACATCTCGTGCTCGTTTTAGGGCTTTTTGGTTGATTTTGTTGCCATTTATGCAAAATCCTTCCCTGCACGATCACAAACACAAAAACACGATATCTTTGGCGTTTAACGTTAGTTTTTGGTCTTTTAGAGCCTGAAAATGGTGAATAAAAGGTATGTGAATAAGCACATACCACATACACAGAAAAATAATCCATAAAAACCTCCATTGTCTTCCCGATCATGTTTTGAAAGATAGCGGTCATACACCTTTGGAACGTGCCTGGAGCATTGCATAAGCCAAAGGGCATACGTCGATAGGCAAACGTCCCATAAGGACAAGTAAAAGTGGTTTTCTCTTGATCGGGAGGATCAATGGGAATTTGACAATAGCCAGAAAAACCATCAAGAAAACAGTAGAACTCATTTCCTGCCAGTCGTTCAATCATTTGATCCATAAAAGGAAGCGGAAAATGGTCCTTTCGAGTTGCTTCGTTGAGCTTTCGATAGTCGATGCAAACTGTCCAACCGGTAACAAGACGTGTAGGAATAAGCTCGTTATCATCATTCGTCACGACAGTCATTCCACCCTTCTTTGGCACACAATGAACCGGGCTAACCCACGAGCTATCAGAAATGGGGTAAATCATCCTAGTGTCGAGTAGTTTTATAACTTCATTTTTGATCACATCATGGATTTTTGGGTTAACCCGTCGGTGTTGTTGGATGGACGGCTTAGAATCGTTTTCGAGTAAAATTTTGTGGGTGCAAAAACGAGGGTCTATGCCCTTTATGTCGGAAATACGCCAAGCTATGGCATCTTTGTGTTTCTTAAGCATATCAACGAGACGGTTCTTCTCCTCATCTTGAAGGTGTTTAGAAATGATGACGGGAAATTTGTCGGTTCCTTCCAAGAATGCGTATTCAAGATGAGGAGGTAAATCTTTAAGCTCGAGTTCTGGAGGCTTTTCGTTAGATGGCTCGACGTTTTTGACTTCTTCAACATAGAGATCCTTCGGAGGGAGAGGTGAAAAGGGATCTTCATTCAAAAGTTTTTCAAGCATAAGAATGTCTCCCTCCGGATCGTGGTAAGAATCATCAGTATCCGATAATGAAGATGTATCGGTAGAGAGAAAATCATCGACTTCTTCCAAAAAGAAATCACCTCCTTCAAACGGAGTGAAAGAAGGGGAAGAGTCGGCAATTATAGGTTGAGAAGAAGAATTATCTTGGGGTGAAGAAAGAGAAGAAGTGGGATTGCCACTTGAAAATCCGAGTATTTCTTGGGAATACTCATCAGAAACTTCATCAATGACATCTATTTTGCTTATGGTCATGGGTTCATCGGTGGAGGAAAATCTTGTTGTTTGGTCTAAATTAAACGTAACGGCTTCATGACCATCTCGCAAGGTAATTTCTTCATCGTACACATCAATCAAAGCACGGCCCGTCTTGAGGAAACCTCTTCCGAGAATGAGAGGAACCCTTAGATCGGGATCGAAATCGACAACAACAAAATCAGCCGGAAAGTGAAATTTTCCCACATTGACGATGACATCCTCGGCTATGCCTTTAGGACGAGAGGTAGAACGGTCGGCAAGCTCGATTGTCATTCGTGTAGGAGTCAAAGCTTGTAACGACAACTTCTGCCAAATGGATAACGGCATAAGGTTAATGCTAGCACCTAAATCGGCTAAGGCGAAGCATTGAACCATTCCGGGAAAATTGCATGGAATCAAGAACTTGCCGGGGTCTTCAAGCTTTTCGGGAAGCCTCTTAAGGAGCACCGCCGAGCAATTCGCATTCAAGGGTGTAGTTGACATTTCATACAATTTATCTTTATTATTCAACAAGTTTTTAAGCATTGATGAAAACTTTGGCATTAACACAACAGCATCAGCAAGACTCAAATCAAAGCGAATTTCTTGAAACATCTTAAAGAACTTTTCCTTCATTATGTCATTTTTATCTTGACGTTTTTGCTCATTTAGACAAAAAGGATAAGGAAGATTAGTTTTAACTGGTTCATCTTGTTCAAAAACAACTTTTTCTTTTCCTTTTGACACATTTGCATTTTCATTGATCGGTTGAACCACCGGAGGTTGGATATTTTCGGTCCTTCCTTGGTGAATAGGAATTCTCGTATCCGTTGTCACCTCGGTTGCACGGTCCACTACCTTTGAAGGAGGAGAATAAGAGGTAGTTGGAACCGTTGGTCCTTTGTATGAAACGCCACTGCGTGTTATGATCGCCTTGACATCGCCCCTCGGGTTAGCGATCGTGTTGCTAGGTAGAGACGTGGTACCCGAACTCGAGGGTCGATCATTTAAAGACTTTTTCATATCAAACATTTCCTTAAGCAACAATCTTGTTGTTTCTTCTTGATTTTTAAGTTGTGTCTGCTGACTTTGCAAGATAGTTTGTTGTTTTGATTTTGACGAAGTAATTCTGCCAACAACTCATCCGTGTTCGATTGATTTTGAACAACACCTTGGTTTTGATTAAAAGTTTGCCCACGACCATTGTTGTTGAAACCTTGACCTTGATTTTAAAAATTTTGATTCTCATGATTAAAGTTTCCATAATTAGCACCTTGATTTCCAAAATTTTCATGATTACTTTGAAAATTCCGATTTTGGTTAAATCCTTGATTTTGATTCTAAAAACCATGAGTTACTCGACTTTGATTCTGATTGACTTGATTACCACGATTTTGCACATTTTGGTTTGGAGGCGGTTTATGAAAACCAGGTGGTGGTCCAAGGTAATTGGTCGAACGGTAGCTAAGAAGATTTCGATCTCCTTGGGGTTGGTATCCGTTACCACCCATGTTAGCAGCGTACACATTCTCTTGAGCGAAAGAACCGGTTGTTGGACACTCGTAGTATGAATGAGGACCACCACAAGTTTTGCAACTTTGGTTAATAGCATTGACGGTTTGAGACGGTTGTTCTTTGTGTTGAATTAAATGTCCCATTTGTTTTGTGAGAGCAACAATAGCATCAGAATTTTGTTTGGTTAATGAAAAAACTTTGTCGTTAGCCTTGTTATTAGCACTTGACACTTGTGTTTTGCTTCGTGAAGTTCGCACTCTTGCTTTGTTTTCAATGATAGTGAACGCATCTTGAGTGTTTCGAGATAACAAATTACCACCAGCAGCAGAATTGAGCGAATCTTGATCAACGGGATTCAAACCATTGTAGAACGTATCGATTTGATGCAATTCAGAAAACCCGTGATTCTGACACTTTTCAAGTAACTCTCTGAATCGATCCCAAGCTTCGCTGAATGATTCATCGAAAGCTTGTTGGAAACGAAAGATTTGAGCACGAAGATTTGAGATTTTTGAAGGTGGACAGAAATGGTTTAGGAACTTGCTAGCCAAATCATCCCAAGTATGAATCGAATTGGGGGGGTTCTTTGTCTAGCCAAGTACGAGCAGCTCCTTTGAGAGAAAAGGGAAACAATTTCATTTTGACAACATTATAAGGAACTTGGTTGATTTTAATTGTTTCAGCAATGTCGGTTAAGTTCCGAATGTGAATATGAGGATCTTCGTGATCAAACCCGTGAAAGGATATACCCGAAATGAGATTGAGTAATCCATGATTTATTTCAAAATGATTTGCTTGAATATCAGGAATCACGATGGCTCTCCTCACACCTTGGAAAGGTGATTGGAGTTGTTCCTCCATTGGACGTAAATCATGAAGAGGTTGGGGATCTCCTCCGTTGGGAGCCCCGTTGGCTTGTGCACCGTTGTTGTTGTTATTATTCATTTCCTCGAGATTTGGAGAATTAACTCGGTTTGGACGTCGTAGAAGACTCTCGGGATTAGGAAGTGGTGGAAAAAGCTCGTTATAAGAGGAACGAGTGTTCATACAAATTGAAACAAATCAAAGTGAAACAAATTGAAAAAGTAAGTTGAAATGAAAATCTTTTTGGTATTTATGTTTTATAAAAGAAAAATGAAAAATATTTTTGGCTTTTATAGGTTTTATAATTTTTTTGTTGTTTTTAGGTTTATGAAAAACGATAACTTCTAAAAGAAGGTTCTTCAAAACACAATACTCAACAATCTAATGACTTAATCTTATCAACCGCTCCCCGGCAGTGGCGCCATGAATTTGATCATGGCAGAATCAAGCGGTGAAGCTTATACACGGATCGTTGTCCCAACGAGGGTTGAATTGATCTTGTCACTCGAGTCGTGAGTTATGTGAGATGAATAAGTTTGAAAGATGAGATTTGGTTTTTGTTTATACTACGAAAACTTTTTAAGAATTAAATGAAATAAAGTACGAGATTAAAAGAAATAAGTCGAGCAAGAAAAATAAAACATAGAACTAAACATACTTAATGAAAATGAAAATTAAACCTTCTAAGTATAAAAGAAAGTAAAAAGGAAAATGTTTTTGCAGTTTTGAATTTAATTAAACTAAAAGAAAAGTTAAACTAAAGAAATGATTAAAGATATAACGTACTAAGACACAAACTAATAAGAAAAGAAATTAAACTAAGTTGAATAAAACTAAAAAGGTTTTAAGAAATTTTGACGGAGTTTCGTTTAGAATTAAATAAAATAAGTCCTCACTCGTTAAAACGATGAGGAAAATAAAGCCAAGCCCGGCTTATAAGATAAACGAAACTCGACACAAAAGAAACTAACGAACTAAAAATGAAACTCACACAACTAAGCTACCATACTCGCAAAAGAAAGTAACCCCATACTCGCAAGAACTAATAAACCCCATACTCGCAATTTATGAAAAATGATACTAGCTAATGAAATTTTGATACTCACTATTAATCAAAAGACTCCTTACTCGCAAACAAACAACTCATACTCGCAAGCAACACAAAGACTTTCCATACTCGCTAACGTGTTGATACCATACTCGCAGAAAAGAAAACCTTACTCGCTAATTCCTAGATGATACTCGCAAGAATTTTTAGCCAAGTGATACTCGCTAAACCTTATAGCATACTCGATATGAAATTGTCCATACTCGCAAAAATGGAAGACAAACTCGCAAAACCCTAAGTAAAAAATTGATACTCGCAACACTAAAAATCCAAACTCGCAAAAACACTACTCACAACCCCATACTCGCTAATACCTAAATTGATACTCGCAAAACACAAAAATAGAAGCTGGAACCTTTTTAATGCGTGAAGCTAATTGTTGAAACCTAATAAAAACTAAATAATCTTATATAAAACTTTATTGAAAACGATTTTTAGAACTTATATAAGCTTGGATAAGCTAACGAACCAAACTACAAGCCCTAACCCATTTTCTAAACCATACGAATTCAAACAACATGCAAAGGTGGTAAGAAGTTTATAAAAGCTTTTATAAATTATTATGACACGAAAATAAGCTCAAAAGATATGTAAAGAGATTAAAGAAAAAGATTTGAAAGAAGCGTAAATAAGCTAAAGAAAAGATTTAAGACATGAATAAGAAACTTGCATGAAATAAAACTTACCCTAATACACAAAATAAACTAAGACTAACCCCAAAAACTAACTAGGACTAGGACTCCTCACAAATGAGGCTAGGGGTGGTATTTAAGGGAGCAAGAAAGCTTCCCTTTTTTACATCGTGTACAAAATGGCCCATAGACTTTTACATTTAATGAAAACATGACATAAACTCCATTACAACTCTATTAAACGTTCTAAAGACTAAACGTAAATCCTTGTAACTTGAGGTAGCGTGTTGACGTGCTTTCCAATGGTCTTTGAAGACTTAAAAGTGATCACTTGCTCGAATTTGTGAAGCTTATCTTGAGAATTAACTTTGAGCTTCGATTAAGCGTCTCTTTTATTTTCTTGAGCCTTTAAGGAATAAATTCGTCGTCACGGGCTTTTCTTAAGTAAGTTTCATCTTTGGCTTGACTTTAAGACTCTTTTCCACATCTCGTGCTTGTTCTAGGATTTTTGGTTGATTTCTACGTTGTTTTTGCAATATCCTTACCTGCACAGTCACAAACACAAAAACACGATATCTTTGGCATTTAACGTTAGTTTTTGGTCTTATAGAGCCTGATAATGGTGAATAAAAGGTATGTGAATAAGCACATACCAATTTCCTTTAGTGATTCTCAGGTAAAAACAAGTAATAGGTGAAACTTGGAGATTTTGGACTAATTATGGAGCAAAACAAGCGAGATGTCAAAAGTATACTGAAATCCAGAAGATGCGCCATATCTCTCTCAACAGATACGCCGCAATATCATACTTAGATGAATTCGAAGACCATTGCTTGACTTTGAAGAATGCGCCGCATATGAAACTTTGGTCAAAGAAGAAGATCAAGTTCGTTCTACTCCAGATACGCCGCATTATACATTTGACATACGGCGAATCACTATCAAGACTTCACCAGAAACAATCCAAGACAACTGATGGACATGCGCCGCATACAACAAGATACGCCGCATCTATGGTGGTGTACGAATATTCCAAAATATAATAATCTTGGACTCCACGCGAAGTTAAGTCGATGCGCCGCATCTGCATATTATATGCGCCGCATCGAGCCCTAAGACAAAGACTATAAATACCCCAAGACCTAGACGAATTTTGTGTGCAACATAACCCTAAGGAGCCGAATTCAGACGAACAAGCAACACCAGACACGCCCTAAACGAACATACTAGAGATGTAAGAAGGTCCTGCATGTATTTAATTCATTAAGTAGTTTTGTTTTATTATAATAGTAAGCTTTAATTCATCAGGATAGATGGCCGGTAGTATGTGACTGAGGAAAATCATATGCCCGCCTTAAAATTGCTTTCCCATCAATTAAAGTTTATATGTTTGATGTCATTGGTGAATTTATATTAGTGCTTTGATAACCTCTGTGTCTAGCTGAGCACTGCTTGGGCTGCCATACCCCTTCCTCGCCTATTTAATCTAACGTCTTTGGATAAATAGGATAGTCATAAATAATCATTAAGGGTTTACTCGCCGATATAATGAAACCAACGAGATAGGGTTAACTAATATACACTTCATATAAAACTAGCAATAAAACAAGTGACAAGCTACTTAATTATCAGGACATGTCTTCTTGCAGTCTCTATTTATCTATCTGTGTACGTGTATGCTATTCGCTGATTCGTGCTCAATAGTTTAATTTACTGTTTAATATAACCAATCTGTGCCAGTCTCTCAGGCTGAGCCCCTTTTCGTTAGATTAGGCTGTAAAACTAACTTAGGATATTAAAATACTTATTAGGATAATTAGATAATACGTTCCACTCTTCGTGATCGACACTCTACTTACCATTATATACAAACTGACCGGGTACACTGCTCGTTAAGTGTGTGTGTTATTGATAAGTCGGCTAAATATAAATTTAAAACTTGAGTAGGCATTAATACTGCTAAACCGCAACGACACATCATGTTCCATCAAGTTTTTGGCGCCGCTGCCAGGGAGTGAATTGTTATTATCTGTTAATCTGATTAGTATTTTAATTAGGTTTTTCTTTTTATTAGATTTTTAGATACTAACCACTAACTTGTTGTATATTAGATAGATTGCATTCATTGTATAATTTGCATATTTACTGTTTTTGTGTGTTTTTATTTTCTGTATTTTTTTTTTGTTTTTTATTTTTATTTTATTTTCTGTAAATTTTCTGCATTACTTCTGTCGTTGTATTGTGCTGATACAAACGATACGGCGCATCTGTTTTCTCAGATGCGGCGTATTGCGTTTTAATAATTTTAAAATACAACGCGTTTAATAATTTGAATACGACGCATCTTTTTTCCAAGATACGGCGTATTCTGTTTTTAATAAGAAAAATTTTCGAAACCCTAACGCCATGCGACGCATCTGTTTTGACAGATACGGCGTATTTAATATTTAAGTTAAAAACAATTTTCGAATTATTAAACAGAAGCAGCGCATCGATTTTTATCGATACGGCCTATCTACTGCATCAAAAATCTTATATTTTGAAACGTAACGAAAATACGGCGCATTAGCTTTTGCTAATACGACACATTTAATTTTTATAAATATAATTGATTTCTGATATTTAACAAGATACGAGGCATTCTGATTTAAAAGCGGTATATCTATTTTCTAAATAAAAGTCTGATTTAATTTTAACGAAATAAGATACGGCGTATCCCTTTTCCAAGATACGGCGCATCGTCTGCAGATATCAGCAACTTTTATTTTTCGTATTCCGTTTTTCGTTGTTAATTTTCCGATATTCTACTTTCTTGAACATACCCTACTGATGCTTTTGTGATGATTTCAGGAAGTGCATGACCAGAAGTTCGACAAAGAACTTAATCACACATTTCGAAGATCCTGAACAAGCTTTACATTCACTAAGAAGGCTTTTCAACACAAAAAGCTTTGATCTTTCAAGTTCACTTGAGCTTGATTATTTTTCTGAATAAGAGGAAGAAGAATAAACGTAAACAATGACGGAAAACACTACTATGGAGGAATACATGAACAAAACCCGTGCTGACTATAGTTCAGGAGTTGCTAGACCAAAGTTTGACGACAAGTCAAAGTTTGAATTGAAGGGTCAGTTTCTCGAGGAGCTTAGAAAAAATGCTTTCAGTGGGACATAACATGAAGATGCTAATGAACATGTAGAAAAAGTCCTCGAGATTGCAGATTTGTTTACCACAGAAGGAGTTTCTGATGACCACCTTATGCTTCGAATCTTCCCAATTTCGCTTAAAGGAACCGCTAATAAGTGGCTAAGGAACGAACCATCCAGTTCAATTACAACATGGGATGATTTGAAGAGCAAATTCCTGAAAAGATATTGTCCACCTGTTAAGACTGCTAAAAAGATGGAGGCTATCAACAACTTCAAGCAAGAGCCCGATGAAACTCTCTATCAGGCTTGGGAGCGTTTTAAAGATCTGTTGGTAAAATGTCCTCAACACTATCTAACCACAATGCAGGAGATAATACTCTTTTATCAAGGATTGGACGTGCCTACTAGACAAATCTTGGATGCTAAGGGAGCTGTACCACAAATGAGTGCAGCCAATGCTAGAAAAGCTATCCAAGAAGCCGCTGACCATTCTCAAAAATGGCACGATGGAACCTCTACTAGATCTAAGAGCAGCACTAATTTTGATGGGTTTGCTGCAATTCAAGCTCAATTGAATAAAATTAGTAGAGAGATGAAGAAAAGAGATGAAAAAGTATATGCTGCCCAAGTTGGATGTGAAAAATGCGAAGGACCTCACTACACTAAGGATTGCCCTACAAAGAATGAAAGTGAGACTTTTGAAGAAGCATACTACACATAATTTGGACAACCATTCCAACCTTCAGGAAAGTTTAGGGAAGCTGCTCTGGGGTACTATCAAAAGTACAATGGAAATCCCACATATCAAGAGAGAAGGCAGACTTTAGATGACACTCTAAAGCAAATTATGGCCGATGCTGCTAAAAGACATGAAGAGAACACTGCTATGATCAAAGAAATCCGAGCCTCAACGGATACTGTGATAAGAAACCAAGGAGCTTCGATCAAAGCATTGGAACAAAAAATAGGTCAAATGAGCAAGGTTCTTCAAGAAAGGGGAATTGGAAGTCTACCTAGCTCAACCGAAATTAATCCAAGAGATCATGTCAAGGCCATAACCACTACCGAAGAAGTCATGCCTAACATACCTTTTCCTGGACGATTGAAGAATGGTGATGCTTTAAAACCCCAGTATTTCTTTAACTCTTCAATTAGCGTTAGGAGACTACTCAAGAAAAAATCAAGGATTGAAGAGGACATCAAGGCTGCAATGAAAGAAGAGAGCTTTGCAACCGATCTACATGCCTTGCCTTATAAAGAAAAAGACCCAGGAAGTTTTACTTTACCTTGTTCAATTAATAACATATCTTTCAATAATGCATTAGCTGACTTAGGAGCTAGTGTTAGTGTTATGCCCTTTAAGACATTCACTACCCTAAGACTAGGAAAATTAGCACAAACTAAGCTGCTTATTGAATTGGCTGATAAAACTGTAAAACGACCTGAGGTGATTGCTAAAAACGTGCTAGTTAAGGTCGAGAAATTTGTTCCCCGTAGTCTTTATAATATTATACATGCCCGAGGATGTTAAGATTCCCTTAATCCTTGTACGACCTTTCTTGTCTACTGCTCATGCTAAAATTAATGTGTTTAAAAGAAAGATATCATTAAGAGTAGAGAATGACAAACTAATCTATAAATATGAAAATCCAGTGAAGAGCATAATTAGATGTGTCTATGTGCTAGGATTAAGAGAAGATATAGACCTCGACCTAGAAACTAGATTTATGGGAGAAATCTTAGTGCAAAATAAATCAATTGAATGCTATGATGGAGATTATATTAAATTAAATGACCTTAAAACGCCATTAGGATTCAGTGATATTTTTGTAAAAGATGATGAACCCAATAAAACTGAAATTATGGATAACCCTAGTATTAATGTTATAAACACTAGAAATTATGATGAATTTGAGGGTCATCATAGTTTTTGTGATTATGGTACAAGGATCCATGTGGATAACGCTTACAACTTATAATTTCCTTGCATGATAGGCTATAAACAAGTTAGCACCAACTTCTTCCCTATTTTACCAATTAACATAATGTCAAAAACCTTTTATAATTCTATTATGAAAAAAATGTTGAATATAGAGGAAAGAATGTAATTGGAGCTTTTATGAAGGCACCTATTTTTGTTGGAAAATTTGTTATTGTCACTGATTTCGCGGTTGTAGAAGACATGGATGCCTATCGCGATAAAGAGATGGGCGATTTGATTGTAGGAGAACCATTTTGTAGAGAGATTACTATTAATGCCAAGAGATTTGAAGGAAGAATAACCTTTCAAAATGGAAGAGATGTTATCACTTTCATAATGCCTCGCGCTCACCCAAGTTTTAAACATGCCACTAGCAAATATTGCTATAAATTTTCACCATTTGTTTATGTAGATGACAAAGACAAGCAGAATGGGATCATATATCCATATCAAAAGATGAAGGGATTCTACAAAGGAGTGTTGAAATTAGGACCTAAATATGTACAAGATGAGCTAATGAGCAAATACATCATGAAGTGGCATTTGGGAATCGATGATGGAAAATAAGGAGCTGAACGTGAGTCTAACTTGAAGACTCAGGAATAAAGACAAGTGCTAACCGGGAGACAATCTGGATATTTTTTCTTATTTTCTGTTTTGAGTTGAGTCTGTCAGACCTGTAGTAGATGCAGCGCATCTCCATCATAAGACGCGGCGTATCATCGGCACAGGTCATATCTTATTTTTCTGCATTTTTATTTTCAGACTTAAAACATTCTGTCAGTTTATTTAATGCGGCACATCCCTGGTTAAGGATGAGACGCATCTTTTATTCTGATTCATATTAATTCCAGGCTCGATACGGCGCATCCTCTTCCATAGGATGCGGCGCATCGACGGACCTGATGATTTACAGTTTTTTTTTTCAGTTTTTTTTCTAACTACTAATGTATTATGCAAGTTTGAACCTTCTTAACTCAGGTGTGTTAAAGTTTAGGTGGTATTATAGATTCCTGTACTTTCTGTGGAACATCGATGATAAAGCGTAAACGTTTCTCATCCACAAGAAAGTAGATTTTTGCTCATAAACGCATAAGGGAGGATCATTCCGAGCAAATATCAGGGGAGTTTTTCCATTCTAATTCTTTTATTTTCCAGTTTTTAACGTTTAGCACAAAGAACGAGGACGTTGTTTAACTTAAGTGGAGGGATGGAGAATTAGAATGCTTACTTGTCCTAAACTTTTTCAAAATATGCTTAAAATGCGCTTAATATACCAAAATTTAAAATTTTTTTAGCATGTTTTTGTTTAAGTCTAAATTACATAACCGCATACATAACCTTATTTCTTCAAAAGATTAAAACTTTAGTGTGCCGGTGTTTAGAACTTGGCTTGTATACTATTCGAGACCACCTTAATGAGTATTATTGATATAATTGGAGTGACTTGTCTAACTTGGTAAATTTCTAAGATTACACCCAAAAAGCCTTTATATGTTATGTGATATTAACTAGCTACACTGGTTAGTTAACCCCGTATAAACCCTTTTGTTTACTCTCACTTTTAGAGTAAGATACCCCTAGAAAAACCCGCAGAGCCATTCCTTTCGTTTCTTACACCTTTGTTAAAATGTTTCGTTACACCCTTACACCTTAGCCTACCCTGTAGATTAAAATTCGTGGTTAGTTACTTTAGGCAAAGTGTGTTTCCTTACATTACCTGTGTTAGCGTGCGTAATTCATTATCTTTGGTTAGGTTCAGAAATTGCACAATGCAATTGGAGTGAAAGTACATATTGTATATTTTTAGTTTATTTTTCGTGTGTTTACTACTTTCACTATGACAGTTATTTCTGAAAGTTATGAAAAGTATGAAAAAATTGTCCGGAAAAATTGTGATTGAAAAAGTTGTGAAATTTTACACATGTAAAAAAAATATCGAAAAAATAGAAAAGAAAAAGAAAGAGAAGAAGTTGGAAGTTTGTTTTAACCAACTTATGTAAAGTTTTGTATTAAGTGGGAGATATCACCACTATTTGTTGTTGTATTATATTTATGGATTGAATGAGAGTTGGCCGTTATGGGAACGCCAACTAAGGATTATTCTTTGTTTAAGATTTGTTAGGAATACACTTTTTGTATAAGAAAGTTTTGGTCACCCCAGATATGATTAAGCATTGATTAGCTCGTAGTAGTTACAATAGTTAGTTAAACGTAGTTTAGAAGTAGATTAGTTCGCGGAAGAAGGACGGGTCTTTACCCACTGTATACCTGATCCGCAGCCCAAGTGACACGCCCTAGTGGCAAAACCCATGTACATATAAGCCCTCTCCATCCTTGGAGAGGGTAAGCCTTCTCTCATAATCT
>LBNU01036655.1:60797-78286 GCA_014162995.1 Artemisia annua | reverse complement strand
TATATATATATATATATATATATATATATATATATATATATTGCTGCAAACCGGCCGGTCCACATGTGAACCAGTCCGGTTCGTTGCAGGCTGAGGTCGAAAGAAAAAAAAAAGAAAACTGAACCGACCGGTCCAATTCTACCCCCGGTCCGGTTTGGTTGCTACTGTGTGACCCGATCCATTTTGAACCCCCCGGTTTAATCTTGAACCTGCAATCGCTGTTAATAAAAAAAATAAAAAAATAACCAAACCGGCCAGTATAAGGATGAACCGGTCCGGTTTGGTCTCGGCTGTTTGAAATCGAACGAACCGAACCGACCGGTTTGGTTGCGAACCGACGGTTCCTGGTCCCTAAAAAAATTATTTTTCTTTTTGTTTAAGTTTTTTAATAATTTCTATTATTATGTTTATGTTTTAGTAGATTATTAGTTAGATTTAAGTGATTTGTTCGTGTTTGATTATTTAGGATTTTTATTTTTATTTTAACTAACCCCTAACGTTTTCTTTGGTTTTATTTTTGAATGTTTTAGTTTATTTTGTTAAGTTATGGATTCTCCTAGTGAAGTTTCGGCTTATTTGGATAACTTGGAAACCGAATTAATGGAAGTTGGAGATGTCATGGCTAGGATAGAAAAGATGGTTGATGTTGAAAAGTTTGAATTGGAGAAGAAAGGAAAAGATGTTGAGTTGGATGAAAGTGAACCGGAAAAACCTCGTGTGATAACTTTCACTCGAGCAAAGTTAAGGGAGTATGATGAGTATGGTATGCGATATTCTACACCTTGTGGAATAGAAGGTTTTGGAGCATGGGATGCCGAATGTCATCTTGGACAATGTGATAGCTATGTGAACTATGATTTCTATGAGAAGTTCGGGAATGGGAAATATGAGGTTGACAAGTACAATAGGAGGATTGCTAAGAATGTGAAGATTGATATCCATGGGTACACTTTTTCTATGGATTTGATTGTGGAAGATTATGTGGAAACAACGTATCCTTCCATTGTGTTTGGAAGAGATTTATTAGTTGTTTGTAAGTGCACTGTTTGATTTTGGCTTAGGAGAAATGCAGGTGAAAATTGGTGAAATGCAAGATGATAAGGATGTGGATTGGCTAATTAAGCAAATGGAAGAGGCTTGTGATGAAGATGGTTACTTGGAAAATGTGGAGGTAGTGAAAATGGGAAAAGCTTCCCGACTTAAGCAAAAATTTCCACCATTTAAAAGACTTATACCCGCACCATCATCATTACCACACCCCACCCAACTACTCAAGGGAGAATGTTCTTCCAATCCATCACCCTTACTTAATGAGCCACCAAAAGAAACCATAGATGAAGCTAAAAGTGTCGAGGAGATTACCACAAAGTTTAAGGAGCTACTAAACAAAAAACCAATACTCCATGTTTTGGAGCATTATGCCCACTATAGGAAACTCCTTGATGAAATTTCTGTGGAAAAGATGAAATTGGACAAGAAGAGTATGATTGAAGAAGAAGAGGAAGATAAGGTGTTAGAGAAGGGTTTGCCCAAAAAGAAAGAAGATCCGGGGAACTACCTCATTCCACTTAAAGTTAATGGTACCACCGCAATCAATGCTTTGGCTGATACGAGGGCGAGTGTTAGTGTTATGCATTACAAACTTTACAAACTTTTGGAATTGGGGAGAGCTATTCCTTCAAATGTTGTGTTACTATTGGCGGATAATACCATGGCCAAGGCCTATGGTAAAGTTAAGAACGTGAGACTTCAGATAGGTTTCCAAACCTATTTATGTGACTTTTTGATTTTGCATATGCCTATTGATAAAGAGATGACCATGTTGGTTGGTCGTCCATTTTTGAGCACATGTGGTGCTATTATTGATAACGGTAAAGGTATTATGGAGATTGATGATGGAGTTGCAAGGAGAATTTATGACGCTAAGAAAAGGAACAAAGTTTTAGTGGATGAGGAATCAGATGATGAAGATTGGCTAGACATGTTTGATGTTGTACATGATAGTGATGGGAAACCAAAGTATGGGATAACTGCACCTTCTTTTGAGCATATTAAAGATGACATGGAATGAGCTTTGGCAATGGAGAATTATTTCAACCCGTTCAAGAATATTATTGTTTACAAAAAGATGGTTGAATTTCTTGGGTCTTTACCTATTCAACTCAAGCACATTGAGTGGACTTCCGATGGCCATAGCAAGTACCAAAAAGTGGAGGGAGATAAGTTTTGGCATGTTAAGATTGAGATAATGAGCTCGAATGGACGTCGTTTTACACGAGATTTTAAGACTAAGGAGACCAATAGGGAACTTTCAGGAAAATTTAATTAAGAAGATATCCTACGGTTCGGAAACTATTTTGATTGAAGGAGAAGTTGGATGAATAATGAGGCTTATGGCTAATCTTAAGCTCATTTTGTCTTTGATGAGCCTATTTTCATGATTTTATGATTATTTGCATTATGTCATTTTAATTATCTTGTCATGATTTTTATTTCTATGTTTTGTTTAAGTGTGTTTTAGTTGTTATGAGCTTTATAAGCTTTTATTTTAAGCATTTGAATAATAATAATGATGTTTTTAGTTTTTAGTGATTTTAGTATTGCAATTTGTTTATGTTAAGTAATTGGAAATGTTGGAAGTGTTTATGAGATGTGGCCATATTTTTAAGATATGACGAATGATTTGGTGAAGGGAATTATATATACACATAGAGTTTTACTTTGTACACATAAAATTAATGTGTGAGGACAAGCATTCAATGCATGAGGACAAGCATTCAATGCACTAAATTATGTGTGCAAAGTAAAACTCTATGTGTACATATCACTTCCCTTTGGTGAATCGGGTTTTGCTTTTAGAATTTTTACAAACCCACAGTTGAAACTTAAACCGGACGGTTTACATACAAACCCATGGTTCATATTTCATTTTTTACAAAGAAAAAAAAAGAAGAGAAAAAAAACCACATCCACCACCACTCTAAAACATCAATCCAATTGGTTGGGAGATTGAAGTTTGATTGTTTTACTAAGTTTCTAAGGATTCTGTGGCATCAAAGAGAGTAAGTAACACTATTACTTTAATTTGTTCTTAATTCGAATATGATTTCTAGGGTTTGGATTTGGGCGAATTTTCTAGTGTTCGAATTGATTGAATTTCTTTGATGGGGTTACTAGATGAATGAAATTAGGAGAGATTGCAAGTGGAATTACATGAATTGGCTGAGTAATGAGTAAGTAATTGAGATTTTAAGGATCTAGGCTTATGATAGTTGATTTTTTTTTTCTTTTTGTTCATTGTCAAGATTGATTGGATTTCTTGTGGTATATGATTATGGATTAGTGTTTACATGCTATTTGATTGATTATATGGACCACGTCTTTGTTTGATTTTGATTTTGATTCATGGTTTTCAAAGTTTTGAGATAAGGAAAGTTTAGACATTAGAATAAGCACTAATAAGCTTGAATGGAGAAAGATTTTTACTTGTTTTGAAAGAAAAATTCGCGCTTAATTTATTTTTCAAAAAGAAAGTGAAAGCGAAACATGATTGGGACAACCCACCGGGCATGAACCTTGAGGTTCAAACTGAACCCCTGGGGTTTGTTCACTACTGTCCATTTTTATTTTTCTAAACCCATGGGTTTGAAACTGAACCTGGAGGTTTGTGGCAAGGTGTAATTTTTTTAGTTATGCTTGATGTTTATTAACAAGTTAATCTTTAGCTCCAACATTTCTTTTGTGTCTGTTTTATTGTGATTTTGTAGAAATGGAGATGAGAACCCGTTGATTGCTATGTATGAGGAGCTAAAAGAGTACCGAGTTGTTGAAAGAGTACCGACTTGTTGAGAAAGTTACGGAGATGATAGATGTGAGTACGGAATATGACGATGATATGATCTATGAAGATAGAAGTTTGGAAAAGATTTTAATGGAAAGTGAGGAAAGGATATACAAAGAATGGTGTTGGGAATTATTTTCTACCATTTATTTTAATGAAAATGTGAAGTTGGAGAATATCTTGAAAGAGGAATGTATTTGGTTTAGGTTGTGCGGAAATAATCATGTGTTAACTCTAATAGAGTTTGGTAGGTTGCTTGGTTTATATGAAGAAGAGGATCGTAGAAGATTGGGAAAGAATTTTGTGATTCATTTCGTTTTGTTGGAAAGAGAACCTCCAAAGAATGAGTATGATGGTACAAATGCGTGGAACACGATTGGAGATCCGAATAGTAAGAGGTATAGTACGAGGGAAATTCATTCACCGGTGGCTAAACTTTTACACAAGATCCTTGTTAATTCTTTTGTGCATCGTGAAAATAGTCAAGATAAAGTTCATCAACAAGACTTGTGGTTGATTGAAATGATTATGGGAGAACGTGATGGAAAGACGTTGAATTTGAATGTACTTTGGACATTGGCGATTTACTTGTCTAGGAAAGCAGTGGTTATGTCGGAAATTGGTTACATCAATGGAGGTCATTATGTGACTAAGATTGGAAAAAGTTTGGGGTACGATATGAAGATTGAGAAGGCTAAGATTACGGAAACGAAAGTTTGTGGAGTGCTTGATAAGCATTGTTTGATAGGATTGCTTGATCATGATAGGAAGCGTTTGGTTGACAAAATTGCAAATGTGGCTCGAATCATTGAACCACCAACATCACAACAAGGTTTTGGAGAATCTTCGGGGCTTAATTCAAGTTGGGGTGATTGGCATGCAAATTTGCCACGAGTGGATAAAAGAGAAATATGGAAAGATATGACTTTGATACGAATTAGTCATCAAGTGGACTATTGTGCACCTATTCTTACTCATCTTGCTCAACAAAGTGAACCACCTTATTCTTTTCCCATGACTTATGCACCACCAAGTGTCCCACCATACCCATTCTCATATGTGCCATACCCGTTACCACATGTACCTTATCCCACTTCGTCGAATGTATCTCAAGGGAATGAGACGGATAATGCTAGTCAAGAAGGATTTATGGGGTATTATTCGAATGTGAATGAAGAACCAAATATTTTTGAGGCCGGTACATCGTCGGGTGAAATTGGAGTTGGAGCGATAGTTGATTACCAAGGAGTCGATTATGATGCTATGGACGAATAATGATTGACTTTATTGTTGGGAATTATTTGTAACAGACTTAAAAGTCTGAATAGCTTAGTTAAGTCGGGTAGATAGTTAAGTCTGCCAGTACTAAGTTAAGTATGGCCAGTGATAGTTAAGTCTGTTTATGTTAGTTCAGTTAGGTCTGTTTTGCTGAACAAGTTAGATAAGTTAGGAGACATTATAGGAAAGGATATGTACGCGGTTAGATATCTTAGGAGAAGATATGGATGCATCCTTTCACACGTTTGTAGAATTAGGGTTTCCTTGTAGTATAAAAGGAACCCTACGGCATTGAGTTCTATGCCAAGTTTTCTAAAAGTTAATAGAATATAAAATTAGTAATTCTCTGTGTTGTTCTTACTGCTTGTGTTAATATTCCGCGTTAACATCAAGTATACATTGTTTAGAGTTTGTCATATAGATAGTTTGGATTTATCCAAGGTATCTATTGTCTTACAAAGGTTGCTTAGATCCAGAACTTTGGACCTACAAGTGGTATCAGAGCCTCGCTGAGGGACTCTGAGTAAGAAGAAACACATATCCACACACCACAACCACTCAAACACTCACCAAAATCCCATAAAGATGTCTAAACCTGTTGATGAATTCTCTAGCCGTCACAGTGATTCTGATGAATCAAACCATGAAGATGATGTCTCTGATAATGAGAAGCCAAAGCAGCAACAGCAGATTGTGCCTGTGGCCAATATCAAACTCCCAATTCTTAAGAAGGTAGAGTACGATATTTGGGCAATGGATATGGAACATTATCTGGAATACATAGATAATGATGTGTGGAAAGTCATACAGAATGGTAATTCAAAGAAAAGGATCTCTGTAGGCAAGGATGGTACTGTTAAAGTGCTTCCACCAGTCACTGCTGCAGAGATACATGCTGTAGAGAAAGAAAGAAAAGCTAGGACCATTCTTTTGATGGCCATTCCAAAGGAACACCTAAGAAGGTTCCATGGGATGGATGATGCCAAAGAGATCTGGGAAGCAATTCGAATCAGATTTGGAGGGAATGCCAATTCCAAGAAAATGTAGAAGGCTATACTTAAACAGTAATTTGAGGCATTCACAGTGAGCAGTTCTGAAGGGCTTGAAAAGGGTTATGAAAAGTTCCAACACCTACTCTCTCAATTAGAAGCTCATGGTTCTCCTGTATCTACTGAAGATGCAAACCATAAGTTTCTAAGATCCTTGCCTTATGAATGGACAAATGTGACCATGAGCATGAGGCTAAAAGAAGGTGTTGATGATTGGTCAATTGATGATTTGTTCAACAATCTTAGGGTTTTTGAACAAGACATCAAAGGAAGCTCAAAACCATCTTCAAGTGCAGCCAATGTTGCCTTTGTTGGACAAGGCAAGACCAGTACTAACAAAGTTAGTTCTGGCAGTTTTAATTCTGGCAGTTATGCTTCTTCTTCAAACAACATAAAGGAAAGAGATATCCCTGCTGGCTTTGCTGATGAAGTTCTCTACTCTCTTTTTGCAAAGAGGTCTGATGAAAGAGATCTCATCCATGATGATCTTGATCAGATTGATGATGTTGATATTGAAGAAATGGACATCAATTGGCAACTGGCCATGATTGCACTCAGGATGAAAAGATTTTTCAAGAAGACTGGAAGAAACATCAGATACAAAGGAAATACGCCAGTTGGTTATGATAAGTCAAAACTTGTATGCTAGAAGTGCAAAAACAATGGTCACTTTGCTGGAGAATGCACAGCAAAAGTGACTTCTGAAGAGAAGAAGAAGAAGAGGAACTCCATGTATTCAGAAGACGTGCCCAAGAAGGAGACAAGCCAGGTTGGTTTGCTGACAATGGATGATGGCATTATCAACTGGGTGGAGCACATTGAAGAGGAGGAACCTACCAACCATACTCTAATGGCCATAAGCTCTAACTCTGAGGTATCTCTATGTTCTAAACTATGTAATGATTCATACAATAATGTTAAAGCTATGTGTGATGAACAAACGAATCAAATAGAAGAACAGGAGATTAAAATACTTGCCTATGAAAATAGTGTTAAAACCTTAGAAGCTCAGGTTAATAAACTTCAAACACAACTAGCCAATTTAAATCAAAAACTTACTTTTCAGGCTAATGAAATATATGCTAAAGATGAAAAGCTGAAAAAGTATAGGAGAATTGGTGAAAAAGCTCTTAAAGATAAAGAAGAATTACAACAAATAGTAGACAAATGGAAAAATTCTTCTTAAAATTTTTCAAAATTAATAAATAGTGGTATGAGCTCAACATGTAAAATTGGTCTAGAATATGAGATAAAATCAGATAGTGAGGTTCTAAGCTATGAAGAAGAAATGGATAGAAGCATGTTTACTGGTTCAGATACTGAATTGGCTGATTCAATTGTATATAGTAGATTCTTAAAAACTGATAACTACAAAGGAGTTCCACCTCCTTTAAGTGGAGACTATACTCCTCTACCTGAGAAAAAGTTTGATGAATCACTATATGTGTATGGTAAAAAGGGACCTCAAGTGCCTGAAACAAAGGTCTCAGAAGATAAATCCAGTGAATACTCTACCTGCCAATCTAATGACAGTGAAGAGTCACTTGGAAACACCTATGAGCCCTCTGAATCAGAACCTGAAAGTGTGTCAAGTGAAGTGTCAAGGTCTAATTCTGTTAAAAGTGATAAACCTGCTGTGGCTGAACCTAAACAAAAACCTATTGAACCTAGTTGTGAAGGTCACTTAAAATCACCTAGGCAACAAGTAAATAAACTAGAGACACCAAAAAGGGAAAGAATGATAAATGGAATAGAGTGTTAGGAGGAGGTTATGTGTTACCAGTAAATTAACCAGTATTNGAAAGTGTGTCAAGTGAAGTGTCAAGGTCTAATTCTGTTAAAAGTGATAAACCTGCTGTGGCTGAACCTAAACAAAAACCTATTGAACCTAGTTGTGAAGGTCACTTAAAATCACCTAGGCAACAAGTAAATAAACTAGAGACACCAAAAAGGGAAAGAATGATAAATGGAATAGAGTGTTAGGAGGAGGTTATGTGTTACCAGTAAATTAACCAGTATTAATTAGTTTGTCCCTAGACAAGTTCTACTCAATACTGCTAACACAAATGTTAATTTTGCTCGTTTAAGGGTTAATACTCGTAATTCCAAAATTAATTTTAGTAGACCAAATGTTAATACAGGTAGAAGCCATGTTAAACCTGTTGGGCAAAAGGTTAATCCTGTTCATCCCAAGGGTAATACTGGATATTATAGACCAAAACAACCAGTTAAACCACAAGTGAATCAAGCTAATCATAGAAATCACTTTGCAAAATCTTATTCACCTGTGAGAAGACCTATTTCACAGGTGAACAATTTTAACCAAAGAAGAAATTTCTCCAAATGAATATCACCTATGAGAAGTCCCATTATAAATAATACAGCTAAGATCTCAAACTCTTATGCTGTAAGGGGTAAAAGGGGGTCTCCTACTAGAGACTTAGACTGTTGGAAATAGGACCCATTAAAAAATGAACTTACCTATAAGTCCCAAAGCAGTATCAGTGGATCTTGTTCTTACAAGACTTACAAGTATGTAGATCCACAAAATGGACCCAAGCCTGCACAGGCCTGGGTCATTAAGAGAAACTAATCTCTTATTCTGTGCTGGATCATCCACTCAAGAACATGGGAAACAAAGGTATATTTTACAGTGGATGCTCAGGGCACATGTCTGGTAATAGGGAACACATAAAAGATTTTGAAGAATTCAAAGGAGGATCTGTTACTTTTGGAGGTAGCAAAGGCTACATTACTGGTAAAGGTAGAATTGTTGTTGGCAATTTAGAATTTGACAATGTCTCTTTTGTAAAAGAACTTGGGCAATTCAATCTTTTCTCAATATCACAAATTTGTGATAAGCAGCTTAAGGTTCTTTTTACTGAAACTGAATGTTTTGTGTTGACTTCTGACTTTAAGATGCCTGATGAAAGTCAGATACTCTTGAAAGTTCCTAGACAACACAATATGTATAGTTTTGATATGAAGACATCTACACCTGCAAAAGGTTTTGCCTGTTTGATTGCAAAAGCTACATTAGATGAATCTAAATTGTGGCACAGAAGATTGGGTCATATTAATTTCAAAAATCTTAACAAACTTGTGAAGGGAAACCTTGTAAGAGGTCTACCTTCCAAGGTTTTCAAAAATGACCATGCATGTGTGGCTTGCCATAAAGGAAAACAACATAGGGCCTCTTGCAAGGCCAAACTTGAAAGATCCATTACTAAACCATTACATACTTTGCATATGGATCTCTTTGGGCCTACTTCTGTGAAGAGCATTAATTATGCTCAATATTGTCTTGTTATCACTGATGATTGTACCAGGTTTTGCTGGGTGTTCTTTTTATCCTCCAAGGATGAAACTCCTGGCATTATTCAAACTTTCATTAGAAGGATTGAAAATCAACTTGATCATAAGGTCAAAATTATTAGATCAGATAATGGGACTGAATTTAAGAACAGAAGTATGCTTGAATTCTGTGGAAACAAGGGAATAAAACAAGAGTACAGTAATGCTAGAACTCCACAACAAAATGGAGTTGCTGAAAGAATGAATAGGACACTCATTGAGGCTGCTAGAACTATGCTTGCAGATTCACTTTTACCTACTCCTTTTTGGGCTGAAGCAGTTATTACTACTTGTTATGTTTTTAATAGAGTAAGGGTGACTAAACCTCAAAACAAAACTCCTTATGAACTACTGTTTGGTGAAAAGCCAATAATTAGCTACATAAGACCATTTGGGTGTCATGTCACTATTCTTGACACACTTAGTGCTCTTGGGAAGTTTGATGGCAAGTCTGATGAAGGATACTTAGTTGGATACTCAACTACCAGCAAAGCTTACAGGGTGTACAATCTGGTAACCAAAAGAGTTGTTGAAAATCTTCATGTTGATTTCCTTGAAGAGAAACCTAATGTACAGGGAATAGGGTATAGGTGGATGTTTTAACTGACTCTATGAACTATATTCCTGTCTCCTTGGAGTATCAAGCTAACTCTACTGCAGGTTCCTCAAAAGATACTAACAGTGCAGGTACCACAAATGAGGAAAAAGAATCATCTGAGCACATCATTATACCTACCACTGTTCAACTATCTGCAGATGCTAATGGAATAAAGAAATCTTTCTCTCAAGATAAAGTGCCAAGTGTGGAAGAACAAGTTAAAGAGTCTTCTCCTCAAAATGCTGACACTCAAGATCTTGGAAAGGAAGCAGATCCCTACTTGGATACAGCACCTAAAATTACTACTACCAGTACAAACTCTGTTAATACTGGAAGTGAGTCAGAAAAGCTTGATTTCACCTCACAAGCTGATCTCCATGAACCTGTCATACCAAAACCTGCTATTAGTGATATACCTGATGAAGGACTCTTTACTGAAGCTTCCTATGATGTAGAAGGTGTGATCACTGACTTCAACAACCTACCAACAGAAGTTGATGTAAGTCCTGTTCCCACACTAAGGATTCACAATGTTCATCCTAAGAGTCAAATCCTTGGTAATCCTAAGTCAGCTGTTCAAACAAGGAGACAAATACAGCAACAACTTGGATCTCATGAACTTATCAGCTTTATTCAAAAACAGCAAAGGAACAACCACAAAGATCAATAACACTGCCTTTTTGCATGCTTTATCTCTCAAAAGGAACCTACCAAAGTCTCTGATGCTTTGGATGATGAGAGTTGGGTTGAAGCTATGCAAGAAGAGTTGTTGCAATTCAAATTGCAACAGGTATGGGTTCTTGTAGATTTACCTCATAGAGCTAAAGTCATTGGCACAAAGTGGGTCTTCAGGNTATTCAAAAACAGCAAAGGAACAACCACAAAGATCAATAACACTGCCTTTTTGCATGCTTTATCTCTCAAAAGGAACCTACCAAAGTCTCTGATGCTTTGGATGATGAGAGTTGGGTTGAAGCTATGCAAGAAGAGTTGTTGCAATTCAAATTGCAACAGGTATGGGTTCTTGTAGATTTACCTCATAGAGCTAAAGTCATTGGCACAAAGTGGGTCTTCAGGAACAAAAGAGATGAAAGAGGTGTGGTTGTCAGAAACAAAGCTAGATTGTTGGCTCAAAGATACAGGCAAGAAGAAGGCATAGACTATGATGAAGTTTTTGCTCCTGTGGCTAGAATTGAAGCCATTAGATTATTCTTGGCCTATGCATCCTACATGGGATTCACTGTGTATCAAATGGATGTCAAAAGTGCCTTTCTTTATGGCACAATCACAGAAGAAGTATATGTCTCTCAGCCTCCCGGTTTTGTTGACCCTGATCATCCTAAGAAAGTATACAAGGTGATCAAAGCACTTTATGGAATACATCAAGCTCCTAGAGCTTGGTATGAAACACTCTCCTCAGTCCTTGAAGAAAATAGATACAAGAGAGGGGTCATTGACAAAACCTTGTTTATTAAGAAGGACAAGAAAGACATTATACTTGTGCAGGTTTATGTGGATGACATCATTTTTGGTTCAACCAAAAGGGCTGGGTGTGAAGAATTTGAAGCATTGATGAAAGGAAAGTTTAAAATGAGCTCAATGGGAGAACTCACTTTCTTTCTTGGTTTGCAAGTCAAACAATAGTCAGATGGACTATTTATATCACAAGAAAAGTATGTTGCAGACATACTTAAAAAGTTTGACTTTGCAAATGTCAAAACTGCAGTCACACCTATGGAGAACAGAGTGCCTTTAACTAAGGATGAAGATGCTGCAGAAGTGGATGTGCATCTCTACAGATCAATGATTCGCTCTCTTATGTATCTAACAGCCTCTAGGCCAGATATTATGTTTGTTGTATGTGCTTGTTCCAGGTTTCAGATCAATCCCAAGACTTCACATCTTCATGTTGTGAAATGAATATTGAAGTACCTCAAAGGCAAACCTAATTTGGGGCTTTGGTATCCCAAAGATTCATCTTTTAACCTGGAAGCTTATTCAGATAGTGATTATGCTGGAGCAAGTCTTGATAGGAAGTCCACAACTGGAGGTTGTCAATTCCTAGGCAGAAGGTTGATTTCATGGAAGTGCAAGAAGCATACCATTGTAGCCACTTCTACTACTGAAGCTGAGTATGTGGCTGCTGCAAATTGTTGTGGTCAGGTATTATGGATTCAAAATCAAATGCTATATTATGGTTTGAACTTCATGAATACTAAAATATTTATTGATAATGAAAGCACCATATGCATTGTCAAAAATCCAGTATATCGCTCCAAGACCAAACACATAGAAATCAGGCATCACTTTATTAGAGATTGTTTTGAAAAGAACCTAATTAAAGTGGAAAAGATTCACACTAATTTCAATGTAGCTGATTTGTTAACAAAAGCATTTGATGGACCAAGGTTTAACTACTTGGTGGTCAATATTGGAATGATGAACCCATAGCTACATTTAAGGGGAGGTTAAATGTAAAGTGTGTAATTGGTTGTAAGTTTAGTAGTAGTTAAATCTGGTTACTTAGAATTAATACGGGTAGCTTATTTGGTGTTAATTCTGGCTGTATATATATTCTTGTATATTTGGTTTCTACTAATCATTTCAGGTTTCTCATGGACTCAAGCATTAGTACAAGTTGTCTTTCTAGCTTTGGGGTGTAAGTTTTGAGAAAATAATTTATCGTTTGTTAAGTCTGGTGAGAAAATATTTAAGTCTGGTTGACTATTTTTAAATCTGGTAGTGTTAATCTGTAATTAATGCTTTACCGTTGTGACTGATCACCCGCATAATGACTTTTATTGTTTCAATCTACCCGTTATCAAAACTGTTGGGTTATAAAGTCAAAATACTGCTGGAAGATCAAAGTATTGCTTCTCATAAAAGTCAAAGTGATGCTGAACAAAGTCAACATGCTGCTTATTAAAGAACTGCTATGATAAAGGACTATAATGTAAAATGTTTGAGGATTATTATGTAATTCTCGAATGTTCTTTAGATTAGAGTTAGTTTACTTGTCGTTCAAGTATTGTAAACCGACTAGGGTTTTCCTTATGCCTATAAAAGGATCCCTAGGTTGGCATTAGAGATATACGATATTTAGAGATATTAGGGTTGTTTGTGATTCTGTGTGCATAAGCAGGTTCAAGGTTTTAATATAATCAAAGTTCTTTGATAATTCTTCTTAGCTTTGTTAAAGTAGATTCCGCATACTTAACAGAGTTATTCAGTGTTTCGTTGTTAGTAGTTTAGGATTTATCCAAGATTACTAAACCCTTACAAGCTACATAGTTAGTTTGGTCAGAGTATATCGATCCAACAAGTGGTATCAGAGCTTGTGTGGAAACTCTGATTAAGAAGAAATCCTTGAAAACCAATTTAACAAACCCTAAAGATGACGACTGAAGCTGCACCAATCCCATCCATCACCTCACTCAGAATTCCTATCATCAAGAAGGGAGAATATGATCTTTGGAGCATGAAGATGAGGCAGTACATTGCTATTACAGACCATGCTCTATGGGATGTAATTTTTAATGGTAATATGGTCATTGAAGAACCTGAAACAGTTCCAGGACAACCTAAACCACCTCAACCACAAGTGCCAGCAGCTACAAAAAGAAATCAAGATAAGGCTCTCAACATACTGCTGTCTGTTATTCCTGATGGTCACCTACTCAAGTTTCATGATGCTAAGGATGCAAAACAATTATGGGCTGCTATCAAGACAAGGTTTGGAGGTAATGATGCTTCAAAGAAGATGCATAGAAATTTATTGAAGCAACAATTTGAAACACTCACTGTTGGTGAAAGAGAAGGTCTTGATGCTGCCTATGATAGATTTTAAAATCTTCTTAGTATGCTAGAGTTATATGGAGCATCGGTAACTGTTGAAGATAAAAACCTGAAGTTCTTAAGGAGTTTGCCATCTGTATGGCATGTAGTTGCTACTATGATCAGAGGACAACCTGGTTTGGATTGTATGGACTTTGATGATCTCTATAACAACTTAAAGGTGTATGAGCATGAGATGAATGGTCAAATAAGTTCAAAATCACACAACATTGCTTTTGTGTCTTCTGAAAACAGAAGCAGTACTTCCACTAAAAGTACTGCTTATCCTGTTCAAAGTACTGTTGGTGAAAAACAGCATGTTTGCACAACCATGACCACTACCACTTCCTCACCATCAAACATCATGAATTCTGATGATGTTGTATGTTCCTTCTTTGCTCAACAAGCCACTTTACCTGTTACTTATGAAGAAGATTTGTTGCAAATTGAAGAAGATGATCTAGAAGAGATTGACATAAGATGGCAAGTTGCCATGATAACTGCAAGGATCAAGAAGTTCATGAAGAAAACAGGAAGAGGTATTGACTTCAAAGCCAAACAGGGTATAGCATTTGATAAGTCTAAGATTGAATGCTTTAATTGTCAAAGGCCTGGACACTTTGCAAGAGAATGCAAGTTTGCTAAATATCAAGCAAATAGGATGATTGAGAAACCCAAGGTTGAAATCAAGGAGGTTCCTATTACTGAAACTAAACCAAAAGCATTGGTAGCACAAGAAAATCTATCAAAGGTTGACTGGAGTGCTGAATTTGATGATGAACCAGTAACCTATTGTATTGTTGCATTGGAAGACTAGAGCACAGCCTTTGATGAAGAACCAGGATTTGCTGCTTTGGAAACAAGAGATGGTCTTGGAAGCCTTGATGGTCTTGGAAGCCTTGATTGGAGCAAGGAAAGTGAAGATGAACCTGCTCTGCTTGCTATGATAACTACTTCACCAAGTTCACCCACTACTCCTGAGGTATGTTCTAAGTGTAATACTCTTTATCAAAAGGTACTTAATGATTATGTGACTGAAAGAGATGATTTTAGAAGGGATAGGGGTGAGGTAGCTGGCTATCAATTGACTTTAGAGTCAATGGAAGCCAAAATAATCACTCATGAAAATAATGAACTGGCTTGTGCTGAAAAATATCAGCAACAAGACTATCAATTAAAATTGAGTGAATGGAAGTTAGGATGTAAGGTGTCTGAGCTAGAAAAAGTGACTAAAGAAAGAGATGAGTTGTTAGAAAAGTTTGCTAGTTGGAAAGAATCTGGTCTGTCACATGTTAGTTTTGTTGAAAAACAAAGAAGATCACATATTAAAACTAGACTGGGTTTTGGTATGGAATACAGTAGTTCAGAAGAGAACTCAGCTAGTGATACGGAACAAGGTAGTTCAGAAGAGATCTCAACTAGTGAATTTGAAACTTGCTCAGAAGAAAACACATCTAGTAATGAGGAACCCACTAGTCCAACACCTCCTGAGTATAAGAAAGATGAGGGTATCATGCAGTTCATCATGCCACTGGAAGTTTTCAGCCACCTAGGACAGATGTCTCTTGTTTTGGAGTAGATAATTTAGAGTTTAGGAAAAATCTTAAAAATCAATCTAATTCAAGTCCATCTGAAGAAAAAGTTGAGAATCCTAAGGATGATAACAATAAAAGGAATGATAAGGATTCAGGGTATGGAAACAATGATAAAAGGTTTCATAAAGTCTTTTCAAAACAAGCAGTACATTCAAATTTTTCTCAAACTACTGCTAGTCATTCAGCAGTACCTTCAAGAAACTCTTTTCAAAATACTTCTAACTTTAGAAAACCTTTTAATCATTCATCTAGAAGTCATGATAGTTTTGGCCATAGAACTCAAAGTAGAGGATTTGAGATGATGAATCAAAAATTATGTTTTGTTTGTTATAGTCCTACTCACTTGATTAAAGATTGTAACTTTCACTCAGAATATTTAAGTCGATATCCAAAGACCAAATCTGCTAACCATAGGCCAAAAGAGACTAAACCATTTTGGAACTATTCAAGTAGAGTCAACTATAGTAATTTCACAAAAAACTATAGGTACCCTCACCAGAAAAGACCTTTTTCCAAACCACCAGTACCTCAAGGCAACGTACTTTTCAAAGTACTGGCAAGCCAAAAACAGTACCTTCACAAAGCACTGTTAGGAAGTTTTCACCCAATCAAGGTACTACTAATGTAAGACCAAGGAGATCCAGTTACACTCAATCTAGAAGGCCTTACACCTCAAATAGAGTACCTAAACCAAAGAGCTCAATACAAAGTGTTAAAACCATGTGGGTCAAGAAAGAAAGTGCTGCTGGGGAAAAACAGTACTTTCAGAATGTGTCGGTGAAAAAGAAAATTTTGTTGTAAAAGAAAGTTATGTTGAAAACACAGAACAAGTTTTGGAACAAAAGAAAGTAATTGATCATGTTTTCAAAAACAGCGGAGATTACATACTCAAAGAATTTAAGTATGTCTCTCCACAAGGGGAACACAAGTCAGTAATGGCTTGGGTTCTTAAAAGAAACTAACTTTCTCATTCTTGTGCAGGGCAACCCAGAAGAGGAGCTTAAAGATCATTTAATTGTTGATAGTGGTTGCTCTGGAAGCATGACAGGAGACAAGGAGCTACTGTCAGATTTTAAGACATATTATGGAGGAAGAGTTGCTTTTGGAGATGATCCTGAAGGAGGAAGAATTACTGGCAAAGTAACTATCAAAACAAGATGTATTGATTTTGAGAATGTTTGTTATGTGAAGGAGCTTAAGTTCAATCTTTTGTCAGTATCTCAGATTTGTGACAAGAAGCACCCTGTGTTATTCACTGACACAGAATGTCTTATTCTCTCTCCTGAGTTTAAGTTTGTAGGTGATCACTTGGTAACACTGAGAGCACCAAGAACCAATGATGTGTATAGTATTGATTTGAAGAATATCAACTCTACTGAAAGAGCAACATGTTTAGTAGCAAAGGCAACACTTGAAGAAGCACATCTATGGCATAGAAGATTAGGTCATGTGAATTTCAAGAATATCAACAAGCTGGTTAAAGGCAATTTAGTTAGAGGTTTACCTTCTAAAACTTTCAATACTGATCATTCATGTTTGGCTTGCAAGAAGGGTAAACAACATAAAGCTTCATGCAAAAAGCTTGAGGAAAGAACTGTCATAGAGCCTTTGAAGTTGTTGCATATGGATCTATTTGGACCTGTTTCTGTCTCAAGCTCAAACAAGAAGAAATACTGCTGAGTTGTAACAGATGATTGTAGTAGATTTAGCTGGGTCTTTTTCTTGGGATTTAAAGATGATACTTTTGATGCTATTCATGATCTTATTATAGCCCTTGAAAATCAATTGAGACTCAAAGTTAGAGGTATTAGATGTGATAATGGGACTGAATTCAAAAACAAGTTAATAGATGAATTTTGTGATAAGAAAGGGATTAAGAGGGAGTTTAGTATTGCTAGAACTCCAAAGCAGAATGGTGTTGCAGAAAGGAAGAATAGAAC
>LBNU01036655.1:32571-59947 GCA_014162995.1 Artemisia annua | reverse complement strand
GTGTTCTAAGCTATGTACCAAGCCTAACCAAGCATAATAACTTATATAATATTCAAATACATCAAGATATAATAAAGTTACAAAGGTGAAATGAAAATGGAAGTGATTTGTATCCTTACAAAATTTTAAGAACAAGAAGGAACAACAAGAACAAGACACTAAACCTATGTTAACCCATCAACTCTTGCACCTTTCTTTAATCCATGACAACCAAATCTTTAACCACCAAAACCCTTTGAAAACCTTGAAAATCTGAGCCCTTAAACACCTTGAAAAACTTTCTAAATAACCCTTGAAAACAAAGTCTTGAAGAGGAAAAGAAACAAGAAGCAAACTAGCACCAAAAGACCTTCATTCTTGCACCAATTCTTTAACATGAAAATCAAAACACCAAGGGTGTTTGTTGTTGATGACTCACGACCAAAAGGAGATAGAGACCAGATTTTTGAGTCTATTTTGCTTGTAAAAGTGTGGTGATATGTTCTATGTAGTTTAGTTAAGTTTAAATATGATAAGGTATAAGTGTAGGCAACACTTGTCTAAAGGAGATACAAGTGTAGAGGATATCTTCTTTGTATGCCACCTAAGAGGGGTGGGACAAAGTCTTGGTGCAGCATTTTTGGATAAAATTTAGTTATAGTGAGTGATAAGTAGTATATTGTGCTCCCGGTAATTAAAACGTAGGGTTTTTAAGACACGTAACGTAGTACCGGGTAGAAATAAAATATAAAACTTTCAAAAATGTTAAAACTTGTTATCACAATCTATTTTATTGTTTTAGATGAGTGGTGAGTTCATCGGAGGGTTTAGATGTTATTAAAACCTTAAAACGTGAGTTTAAATCGCGTAAAACGTAAAAGGTGCAAGGTTTAAGTAAAAAATGGAAAAAAAAATGAAAAGTGACTTTTAAAATAAGATTGTAAGGAAACAAGAATGAATAAGAAGTGTAGACTGAACATAGTCTAGTCGCGGTTGAATTAATTGAACGTACACAGATAACTTCCGATGAAGTTAATTATTTCAAAAAAAAAATAGAATAGTTAAATAATAAAATATTAAAATTAGTGACATGAAATTTACGAAATGTCACATCACGTACCCCTTAAGAGAGCGCCGTCCTGGAGCTCAACTAGCTTTATCTCCAGACGGTTCACTTGCGAAAGGATGAGGATACTCCTAAGGAATGAAGTCTAGAATAACTAACGATGCGGTTCGATTCTCGTCATCTAGAAATACGGTGTAGAGTAAGGTTAACTATACGCGATAAGGATTGAGTGAGGATTTGTTTAGTTGTTTTGCTCGATCGAAAGAATAACGCTGAATTGTTTATGCTTACACAAGAAATTTCGTGATTCTCGGAAATCAAGTAGAAAATCAATTAGACATAACCCATATATAACTATTCCCAGTATTTGAAAAATCTAAGTTGAACATAGGTAGTCAGACTATGTTCCACTGTCCCTAGGTTAAATATAGGTGACTAGACTATATTTAACCGAGGTTCGATAAAATTTTCAAATACTTAACTTAGTTATACTCGTGATATGTCCATTGTTGGACAAGTATGGAGTTTGCATAAGTATCTTATATACAAAGAGTGATGTAAATTTGTACATACGTAAGAATCAATCATAAGTAAGTAGTATGAGTGTGTAACACAAGCGAATAAGGAAAATGCGGGTAAGGAAGTTTTAAGTAGTTCTAAAATAGTTCACACTAGTTTTGAATCACAGATCTTTAACAATAAAGGTTTCAATAGAGAACTTGATGAATGTAGAGAAAGTTGTTGAACTCCAGCTTTTGTAGATGATGAATTAGTTTATAAGAATTATAGGAAAATGTCGGACAATAAAACAATAACAAAATAGTTTATGAAGTAATAATAAATCAATGTTTTAAGTTAATAAGTAAGAGGGAGTTTAGTATTGCTAGAACTCCAAAGCAGAATGGTGTTGCAGAAAGGAAGAATAGAACACTTATAGAAGCAGCAAGAACAATGCTTGCAGATTCTTTATTACCTATTCAATTTTGGGCTGAAGTTGTAAGTGCTGCTTGCTATGTGTTGAATAGAGTATTAGTGACTAAACCTCAGATGAAGACACCTTATGAATTGCTTATGGGTAAGAAACCAAATATTCGTTTTCTAAAACCTTTTGGATGCTCTCTGACTATTCTCAATACTATTGATTCTCTAGAAAAATTTGATGGTAAGTCAGAAGAAGGATACTTATTGGGTTACTGTACCAACAGCAAAGGTTTTAGAGTGTACAACAGGGTTACCAAAAAGGTTCAAGAATGTCTTCATGTTGATTTTCTGGAAGATCAACAAAATCAAAAAGGAAAAGGTCCTGATTGGTATTTTGATCTTGATAGTTTGACTCCTATGAATTATGTGCCTGTCAGAGAAGAAAATCAAGTTGTTCACAAGGAAGAAGATTCACAATATATTGTTCATGGAGTCAGTATTAGATCAGAAGATGTTACTGATGAAGAGCCCATAACCATTGAGAAGAAGCAAAGTACTGTTGAACCAACTTCTATACTCTCTAATGAAGATCAAGCAATTCAAGATGAACTTAATAGGATGCTCTTTCAAGAAACATATAACACCCCCATTTTCGGAACGCAGCGGAATACAACATGGGGTGCTATTTATCAGTCGCATAGTACAAGTATAGTAAACAACTTTAAAACAAAGTCATTCTTAAAACTTCACATTCGATGATTTATCAGAGTTGAGATCCCAAAAGTTTAACATAAGTCTAGAAATACATAAATTTAAAAGTTTAAGTCATTATCGAATGAAAATTTTATTAAACATGAGCCATCAAGTAGATATCCATTTCTTTGCGCCGCCCATCCAAGCTTAAGCCGCTTACGGACCTGAGAAAATACATGCTAAAAAGTCAACATAAAGTTGAGTGAATTCATAGAGTTTAATAAGTAATCAGTTGAATACAAGATAATTCAGTTTAAAATACGATGGGCTACGTTGTTATACGCCCATAATTAAGTTGACATGTAACAAATACAAGTCGGGAAATAAGATATAAAGCATTGAGCTCATGAAACCGAACCTTAACCTAGTTTTAACATTTGCCCCGGTAGGGTAAGATTTGCCATTTACCACATATTTCTCAATATTATGTGACCGTTGAAAGATGGGCGCTACCCATTCGGCCAGGCTGGTCAATGCCCAATATGCATATTCATAATACTAGCGTTTCCAACGAAATTAACGGTTCATGATGGGGACTTAATTGGCAAGAAATACTCAATGTCAGATGTCTATAAATCATGTAATCGGGTCCAGCATACCAAAAACTACTTGTATTCAGTTTGTAAAACTAGCATGTATCCCCCTCGCGAGGTTTATAAAACAATTTAAATAAGTAAAGGCGAGGCTATGAACTCACCCGGATAAAGGAAATAGCACGAAACAAGCAAGTGAAGAAACTAGCCGCGAAAGCTCTACGATGAACCTAAATAGACATATGCTTGTCTTAGGTTTTTGAAAATAAATATTGATGTATTTTTGTTGTATATAAATCATGATCTTACTTAGGCTTGGTACAATATTCCTATACTTGTTTATATGTCCAAATATGTAGTAGTTATAGGTCCAATATTACAAGTTATAAAACATTTTTATACCTTTTTATACTTAGTGCTGATGAAAATTTTATTAACTTGTACATGTTTACAATTTCGCCATTTGCAAACCGTAAGTCCAAAAATTAAGTTCCTTATATCCCCGGAAAGGTATTAATCTGTACTAACAAGTTTTGTGGGTCCCACTAAGCTAAAAATTACACAACATCAGTAAAACTATCAATTTACCCAATATATTCAGTCCATCAGCTTTCAAAATTACAACAGTCCCACAAAAGTTGCGATAACTAGAGTTCTACAAGTCCAATTAATTCCCCGTTTGCGGCCATGTTTAAGTTAAGATGTTACCTACATTTCATAAAACTGGGCCAAGTAGTGAAAATAAGCATATCACTGAGATTTTTACCATTTAAATCTGCAACTCAGAATCTGGCATGTTTCACGAAAATATTTCTAGTTTAATCATCGTAATGAGTTATTCGATGAAATACCCGTCAAAATGACCACAAGACATAGGGCTACAACTACATATTTTTAGTTTAGGTCCAATGTTTACTGATTAAATCAGTTTATTCCGTTTCTACCCCTGATTCAGATTCACAGTTTGCAAGTTTAGTCCTTAAGTGTTTTTAGTGTTTCCTAACCAATGTACCAAGCTTAATTAAGCATAATAATTTATATAGTGTTCAAATACATCATAATATACTATTTTTACAGTAGTGAATATAAAAATAAATAGAGAGTTAGTGGAGGAGTTTTCTTACAAAAGTGATGAACAAGAAAGGTTACAACAACAAGAACACTAGACCTAGTTTAACCCATCAACACTTGCACCTTTCTTTTACCCAAATCAACCCAATCTTTGACCACCAAAATCCTTTAAAAAACCTTGATAATCACAGCCACTTGACACCTTGGAAGTCTTTAAAAATATCTTGTAATCTTTCAAGTAGAACACCTTAGAAATGATGAGGTTTATGTGTTGTTTGAGTGTAATAAACCAAGAACAAGACTAGGCCTTCAAGATCCTTGATCTATGATGAATAATTTAGTAAAAAGATTGATGAAATATGTTTATTTTTGCTGTTTTGGGTCGTTCAGATGGAGGAGAGAACAAGAAATTGGTATAAGGGTGATAAAAACAAAGTTAAGTGCAAGATTTTACTTGTATACATGCATTAGATTATGGACAAGTGTCATGTATGATTACAAATGAAAGACACCACACCAATGACTCATAAAATGAGTTATTTATCATGATAATTTCGTGGGTTTGGTGATTCAAAGGATTTTGGTGATCATTTTGTATAAAACTTGAGCTACGAAGTGTAGTTTGATCCCGGTAATTGAAAATGTGAAGTTTTTAAGACGCGAAACGTAAAACCGGGTAAAGTAAAAATACAAAACTTATAAAAATGTTAAAACTTATTAACATAACCTATTTAAGTATTTTAGATGAGTGGTGAGTTCATCGAAGGGTTTAAACATCGTTAAAACTGAAACCGTGAGTTGAAAACGCGTTTGGTGACACCGGTTCTTGATAAAAGTGACGTAAACTATAAAAATGAGACGACAAGTATAAAACTCACTTGTAAACATTAAAATAGGTTAAAATGCATAAAATATGTAAAATTATCATAGTCTAGGGTTTGTTCACGTTGTTAAAACCATAAAACGTAAATTTAAATCGCGTAAAACGTAAAAGGTGCAAGGTTTACGTAAAAATGGAAAAAGTGAATTATGACTTTTAAAAGAGGATTGTAAGGAACCGAAAATACATAAAAAGTGTAGACTTGGCGTAGCCAAGTATTGGTTGAATTAACTTGAACGTGACACGATGTACGCGGATAACTTCCGACAAAGTTAATTATAAAAAAAAGAATAGTTAAATAATAAAAATATTATAATTAGTGACATGAAATTTACGAAATGTCACAGTACGTACCCCTTAAGAGAGCTCCGTCCCGGAGCTTAACTCGCTTTATCTCCTGACGGTTCACTCGCGAAAAGTTGAGGATACGTGTAAGGAATGAAGTCTAGAATAACTAACGACACGGTTCGATTCTCGTCATCTAGAAATACGGTGCAGATTAAGGTTGACTATACGCGATAAAGATAGAGTAAGAATTTGTTTAGTTGTTGTGCTCGATCGTATGAATACCGCTGAATTGTTATACTCACATAAAAATTTTGTGATTCTCGGAAATCAAGTAGAAGATCAATTAGACATAACCCATATATAACTATCCCAGTATTTGAAAAGTCTAAGTCGAACATAGGTAGTCAGACTATGTTCCACTGTCCCTAGGTTAAATATAGGTGACTAGACTATATTTAACCAAGGTTCGATAAAATTTTCAAATACCTAAATTAGTTTTACTCGTGATATGTCCATTGTTGGACAAGTATGAAGTTTGCATAAGTATCTTATACACAAAGAGGGATATAAGTTTGTACATACGTATGAATCAATCATAAGTAAGTAGTATGAGTGTATAACACAAGCAAATAACGAAAATTCACATAGAAAAGGAAGTTTTAAGTAGTTCTAAATCAGTCCACATCGGGCCAGAATCACGTACCTTTAACAATGAAGGTTTCATAAGAGAACTTGATGAATGTAGAGAAAGTTGTTGAACTTCAGCTTTTGTAGATGATAAATTAGTTTATAAGAATTATAGGAAAATGTCGGACAATAAAACAATAACAAAATAGTTTATGAAGTAATAATAAATCAATGTTTTAAGTTAATAAGAGAGGGGAAGATTAATTTTTAAGAAGCAACAAAATGGTTTAGAAGATAGTAGTAACCTAGTTTTACAAGGTAATTGACCAAATGATTCGTAAAGGGGTGACAAAAAGTTAATTTTGAACTAGTTAAAGCAGTTTATAAAATAGTAGTAAATAAGGTTATTAGTTTATAAGGTAGTAATGGGGTAATTCTTTGGAGAATAGTAAATCCATTTGTAATATAATGAAAGATAGTTATATGACAATAAAGGAGTTGTTTATAAAATGGTAATGAATTTTCAAGGTAAATAAATAGAATGTGACGGGTTTCATATAAAACACCATTGTGTAAGGTCATGAAAAGATTTTTAAAAATCATAGCATTACTCACGATTTTTGAGAAAATAAATGAGACCACTTTATCACCTACAATGTATAAGAAAGTTTTAGGGGATCATCAAAATGAATAAATTTGTATTTAATTGTTTAGTTATCTGGTGAAACATATATCATTAGGAGAAGTAGGGTCTGACATGATGCTTTGGAGGCTGAGTGTAAAGAATCGGATAAAACGTTTATAATAAACACCTTTATACAAATAAGAAGTAACGCTCTATTAATTAGGCATAAATAATCGAAAGAAGAATCAAGTGTATATAAATAGTTCTTAAATAGTATCAATAGTGGTGCTTAAGAAAATAAGCAAGAAATTTTCAGAAAACATGAGTTCACGAGGAGTAAGGGAACCAATAGAAATTGATAAATTGTAACAGGTTTCGATGTTATATGAAATTATATAACATATGGTGATGAAAGAGTTTAGAGACCATCGTAATCACATACAATGTTTGAGAAATAAGAGAGACCATTGTAATCACATACAATGTCGGATAAATATGAGAGACCATTGTAATCGCATACAATGTCTGATAAATAAGAGAGACCATTGTAATCGCATACAATGTCTAGAAGATTTTAGTATTTACTATGAGAAACTTCATTAAGAAAAATAGCGATGCTTCAGGATAGTCGGAAAAGAAATTTATCTTAAGTACATATAGTAATATTCACTATATGTATACGTATATTAACGGTGCACTCAAAGATGTGAATAAATTTCCGGATGGAAATTCACAATGCACATGAATATCATAAAATACAACAAGGAAGTTTAGTGCACAAAAGGTTATATATATAAGAGTGATACTTTCGCGGATTATCGGACGAGTTAAGAAATAATTATAGTGCTCCTATAATTATCCTTAATATAATTAAGATATACTCGAGGGAGTAATAGGAAATTCAGGAGTAGGCGCGCATGGATATCGGACAAGATGATGGAAGCTCATGATTTTGAAAAATAAATGATTATAGTCTAGGTTTTTAAAACAAAAAGACCTAGTTCACTATAATTTGTGCTCTGGTACCAATCTATAACACCCCCATTTTCAGAACGCAGCGGAATACAACATGGGGTGCTATTTATCAGTCACATAGTACAAGTATAGTAAACAACTTTAAAACAAAGTCGTTTTTAAAACTTCACATTCGATAATTTATCAGAGTTGAGGTCCCAAAAGTTTAACATAAGTTTAGAAATACATAAATTTAAAAGTTTAAGTCATTATCGAATGAAAATTTTATTAAACATGAGCCATCAAGTAGATATCCATTTCTTTGCGCCGCCCATCCAAGCTTAAGCCACTTACGGACCTGAGAAAATACATGCTAAAAAGTCAACATAAAGTTGAGTGAATTCATAGAGTTTGATAAGTAATCAGTTGAATACAAGATAATTCAGTTTAAAATACGATGGGCTACGTTGTTATACGCCCATAATTAAGTTGACATGTAACAAATACAAGTCGGGAAATAAGATATAAAGCATTGAGCTCATGAAACCGAACCTTAACCTAGTTTTATCATTTGCCCCGGTAGGGTAATATTTGCCATTTACCACATATTCTCAATATTATGTGACCGTTGAAAGATGGGCGCTACCCATTCGGCCAGGCTGGTCAATGCCCAATATGCATATTCATAATACTAGCGTTTCCAACGAAATTAACGGTTCATGATGGGGACTTAATTGGCAAGAAATACTCAATGTAAGATGTCTATAATTCATATAATCGGATCCAGCATACCAAAAACTACTTGTATTCAGTTTGTAAAACTAGCATGTATCCCCCTCGCGAGGTTTATAAAACATTTAAATAAGTAAAGGCGAGGCTATGAACTCACCGTGAGCAAAGTGAATAGCAAAGAACAAGTAAGTGATGAATGAGCCGCGAAAGTCCTACGATGAACCTAAATAGATATACACGTGTCTTAGTTTTTGAAAATAAATATTTATGCCATATGGCTATATGTTATATAAATTATGATCTTAATTGTGCTTGGTACACATATACTAAATACATATATAACAAGTTTTAGTTTGACACTAAAGAGTTATTTATAAATATGAATTTATATTCTTTATAAAAGTCAAGTGTCAAATTTATATTTGTTTCTAAGTCCAAAATATGTTATGTTGGTCCAATGATGAGTCTAAGGTTCAAATTTAGTCCAAGGGTCCCATTTTTAGTCAAAAAGGTTCAAATTAAGCCTAAGAGTTCAAAATATATGAGGTAGTTCAAAATATATTTAAAGTCCAAAAGTTTTATAAAATGTAAACATTTTTATACTTTTTATTCCTATGCTGATGGAAATTTTTATAACTTGCTCATCTTAGAAATTCCGTTACTTGTAAACCGTAAGTCAAAAATTTACGTTCTTTATATCCCCGGAAAGGTATTTGTCTGTACTAACAAACTATGTGGGTCCCACTAAGTCAAAAATTTGATTATCTTAGTAAAACTATTTATTTACCCATACTACTCAGTCCATCAGTTTTCAAATTTACAACTGTCCCACAAAAGTTGCGATAAGTAGAGTTCTACAAGCCCGTTTGATTCCCCGTTTTCGGCCACGTTTAAGTTAAGATGTTATCTACAACTTTTATTCTTTGAGTAACAGTGGTTTCTTCACAAAAAATATGACATTTACACGTTTCAAATCTGTTACTCAGAATGTGACATGTTTCACAAAAATAATTCTAGTTTAATCATCGTAATGAGTTATTCGATGAAATACCCGTCAAAACGACCACAAGACATAGGGCTACAACCATATATTTTTAGTTTAGGTCCAATGTTTACTGATTAAATCCGTTTATTCCATTTTTACCCCTGAATCAGATTCACAGTTTTCATGTCTAGTCCTTTAGGATTTTCTAGTGTTCTAAGCTATGTACCAAGCCTAACCAAGCATAATAACTTATATAATATTCAAATAAATCAAGATATAATAAAGTTACAGAGGTGAAATGAAAATGGAAGTGATTTGTATCCTTACTAAACCTATGTTAACCCATCAACTCTTGCACCTTTCTTTAACCCATGACAACCAAATCTTTAACCACCAAAACCCTTTGAAAACCTTGAAAATCTCAGCCCTTAAACACCTTGAAAAACTTTCTGAATAACCCTTGAAAACAAAGTCTTGAAGAGGAAAAGAAACAAGAAGCAAACTAGCACCAAAGGACCTTCATTCTTGCACCAATTCTTTAACATGAAAATCAAAACACCAAGGGTGTTTGTTGTTGATGACTCACGACCAAAAGGAGATAGAGACCAGATTTTTGAGTCTATTTTGCTTGTAAAAGTGTGGTGATATGTTCTATGTAGTTTAGTTAAGTTTAAATATGATAAGGTATAAGTGTAGGCAACACTTGTCTAAAGGAGATACAAGTGTAGAGGATATCTTCTTTGTATGCCACCTAAGAGGGGTGGGACAAAGTCTTAGTGCAGCATTTTTGGATAAAATTTAGTTATAGTGAATGATAAGTAGTATATTGTGCTCCCGGTAATTAAAACGTATGGTTTTTAAGACACGTAACGTAGTACCGGGTAGAAATAAAATATAAAACTTTCAAAAATGTTAAAACTTGTTATCACAATCTATTTTATTGTTTTAGATGAGTGGTGAGTTCATCGGAGGGTTTAGATGTTATTAAAACCTTAAAACGTGAGTTTAAATCGCGTAAAACGTAAAAGGTGCAAGGTTTAAGTATAAAATGGAAAAAAAATGAAAAGTGACTTTTAAAATAAGATTGTAAGGAAACAAGAATGAATAAGAAGTTTAGACTGAACATAGTCTAGTCGCGGTTGAATTAATTGAACGTACACAGATAACTTCTGATGAAGTTAATTATTTCAAAAAATAAATAGAATAGTTAAATAATAAAATATTAAAATTAGTGACATGAAATTTACGAAATGTCACAGTACTGTTCGAGGAGGGACCGTTGGGTTCAAAATGATTAGGTGGGTTGCAAGAATTGTTTTGGGGCGCGCTTTGGTTTGGCTTCCACCTAAGGTTTGGGTGATTTTCCCAAGATGGGTTGTAGGAGTCACCGTAAGGGTTTGGCTCGGGTTTGAAAGTTTACCACTGGTTTCCCGCTCCATCGGTACGCGAGGATGCGTAGTCCGCAAAAGCTTGTTCGGGGAGTTCCATGCAATAACGAGTGTCATGGGGCCCACTACATAATTCGCATGAAGAAGTGATTTTGTTCACTTGGCTTGAAGGTTTAGGAGCCTCGTAGGATTTCATAAGAAACTTGACTTGTTCTTCAAGTTCTATGATCCTATGGTCGGAAGTGCTTGAATCATTCGAAGGCAAAGATATTGCCTTGACCGTTTTATTCAAATCACGGGGATCATTCCAACTTTCGTTGTCATATAGAGCAAGATCTTCTAGGAGATCCCATGATTGTTCCGCACTTAGATCACGTAGCTTGCCACCGGCCGCTTGGTCAATGGTTTGCCTCGTGTGGAGATTGATGTGGTCATAGAAGATTTGGACTTGGAGCCAAAGGTCTATGCCATGATGAGGGACTTTTTGGAGTAAGTCCTTGAATCGAGTCCATGCCTCGTAGAGGGTTTCGCCTTGGCGTTGTTGGAACGCCAAGATATCATTCCTTAGCTTGGTAGTTCTCCCCGGTGGGAAAAATTGAGCAAGGAAACGAGTTGTGAGATCGTCCCAAGAGGTGATGGATCCTGCGGGAAGTCGCTCAAGCCATTGACTAGCTTGGTCCCGTAGAGAGAATTGGAAGAGACGCAATCGGGTCGTCTCTCGAGTGGCAACATCAAGGTCTATGGAATCTACGATTTTGAGGAAATCCTTGAGATGTTGATTTGGATCTTCGGAACGAAGTCCATGGAATGCGCATCCGCTTTGCACCAACCGGATGGTGTCGGATCGCAAGGGAGTGACATTGGCTCCTTGAGTGAGCTCAATGGTGTTTCGATAGCCTTGGTGGCTAGGACGGGAATACTCTCCTAAGGTACGGGCTCTAGGAGGTTGGTTTTGTTGTTGTGGTGGGTTGTTGGGATCGAGGATATTACCACCTTCCATGATGTCGGATGGTAATGGTTACGAACAAAAACACGAAGAAAATAGATAGACTAAAGAAATCCTAGAAAAATAAAATAAAAATCTCACTAAAAAGGAATCTAGTGAGTAGACCTAATAAAATAAAAATTCAACCTAAGCAATAACTATTCCCCGGCAGCGGCGCCAAAAACTTGATGCGTGGTTTTGCAACCTTACAATAGGTTTTACCTCTCGAGGGATCTCAAGAGGCTTACAACCCCACCAGGCAGTGTACCTGACCGATATAGTATAGTGTAGTGGTAAGTACGGGGGATTGATCGTTCTCCACAGGGAATAGTGTTCGTTAGGTATGAAAAACTACTCTAATAGGTCTAAGGGTGAGAGAAGATTATTTTAGTATTATTTATATTTTATGAAAGCAAGTAAAATCTCGGGTTTGAATGAGTGGGCGGAATTAGTTGCTAGCCAACTAATCCAAAAACTACAGTTGCAAATAAAATAAAATAACAAGAAAATAAATGTTGTGAAACTTATATGGAGACAAGTGTGTTTACTTAGGTTTCCTTACTCCCTAACTATCTTTTACCGGTTGGTTAGTGTGTATTAATTGCGTCGATGACGGGTGTATTCCTTAATACCATTCGTCGGGTGGCATACGTACTTCCGCAACTCTATAAGCTCCTACTTCACTCCTATGTCGAGCCGGCTAAGACGCTATTAACATGGGATCATTAGAATTCGCTCATGCATTAAATACAACCATAATAACCTAGTACGCATTGGTTCATGTTTCTTAAGACGTTCAAGCAAGTTACCGTGTAGGAGGTTAGCCAGTTTTCTTAAGCCTAACATCGATAAACAATCATCCAATACAATTAATAACACACCAACAACCAATAATCAATAGTTAGGTTTCATTAGATCTAAGCAAACACAAGATAAATCTAGCCTAGCATGGTAATTGAAAGACAAGCATAAGATATAGTTAACAAACACATAGACATATTGATTAATTTCAAGGGAGACTTATCTTTAATTGAACATGGAAGAATCAAGGTTGAAAAACCCTGAAAAAGCTGATAAAATCGTCTAGGGTTTGTTCCCAAAAAGTTGTACACTAATGAATGAAAAAAAGAAAAGTATATATAGAAAATACATTATGACGGCATCAGGTTATAGGCTCTGACGCCGTCAGCTCGCTGCCATTAGGGTTCTCGGATCACCTAGATCCATCTCTGACGCCGTCACATACAAAACTGAGCTGGGCCGTCTCTCTTTAACTTAATACCTGACGGCCTAGGATCCATAACACCTGACGCAGTCAGGTGTTATTTTCACATTCTCTTCTTAGGGCGTCACCTATAGTCAGAATCTACTCCTTTGTCTTGGTTGGCTGTCGGCGTCACCTTGTGACTCTGACGCCGTTAGGAAGGATTTCCAGCATTCTTTTGAGACTTTGTCGTTTTCTTCACTTTATGCTCCAAAAACTTCCAAAATGATGTGTTTTGGAGGATTCTTCTCAAAAGTACCTAAAATGACAAAGGGAACGATTTAGGGCAATATTTGATCATATTAACATGAATTAGGGCTTAAATGACCCCCTAAAATGGGTACACTTTTCACCTCATCACTAGACGAATTTTAGCAGCTTTTTCAAAGTTTTTTACCTTGAGATCTTCCATGTTACATTGAAGATAAGTAATCAATTAGTCATTCAATATGTGTAGGATCGAAAATACACAAGATTTATGTGGTTCGGGAGGTTTAGGTTGATGATTAAAGATAAAAGTATTCATCTTTTCTAGAGAGAGAAATTCGAGAGAGGGTGAAGAAAATGGAATGTATTAATTATGAAAGAACAATTACACAATTTCCCACACCCCTCACGGAGAGTCATGAGGGGTATTTATAGGCTCATTACATAATAAGTTTTCCTAATGATCACTAATAATCCCTGAAGTTACTACTAGCTACATATCTAGTCCATTTCACTTGTGTGACGTTATCTTTATAAAATAGCGAGGCTAACAATCATCCTCCAAGATATTGTCACACGTGAGTGGTTACAATGAGACCTATAAATACATTAACAATGTAAAATTACAACAATAGTAAACTATGTTGATGATGTTGAAGCGCAGAGTCTCTGTAGTCTAGATATTGAGGCAGACTTGAAGTTCTCTCATCCGACGATCTCGGCATTTGATCTTTGGCAGTACGGCACAGATTTACAAACCTCTGAACTTCAACTGTAATGATCTAGTTAGGTTATTACTCCCTCCTAACTAGTGAGCCTTTTGTCTTTCTTTTGCTCCCTCCTGAAATGACAACCTCTTTCATCTCGCAGCGGATAAAGTAGATACTAATGAGTTTGCACCATGGTTGTCGTGCTGGGAGCATCATTACAAAACAACTCACATAGTATTGCACAGAAGGTTGGTAATATGCTCCGATGTACACATCATTAGTACTTCTTCGGTTCTAGTGTAAGCACAATTCCCTCAAACAACCAACGTACTAGAGATGAAACACTAATTCTTTTGGCATGTTCTTCTCCCTCCTGATGGTTGCTATTTATCGAAATCATCATACTATTTTGTGTACATGCCATAATTACCTGTACTTTACACTTCTGAGGCAATATAGATAGACCATGAAAGCATAATTCCGTGAGTATATGTCGAAAGAATATACTCTCAATACTTCTCTCAAATCAACCTTTAAACGAACCTCCTTGTAATTCACTGGCTAATAGTAATGACCACATGTGGAGACAGCCCGATATGACCAACTTGAGAATCAAGTAAACATCCCATCTTGTGACTTAGTGCTTGTACGATAGATGTGACTTAATACCTACCTATACTGAGCACTAGAACGTAACTCCTTTAAGTATGAGGTTGCACGAGATATTCGCCGCTTGAACAATCCACTGCTTCGCGNTAAATAAGTACACTTTTTGAAATGCCACTTCAAAGTCAAATCAATAATACCGTGCAAAAACCCTGTAGTCATTTTGTTAAACGAACCAATTCTAGCCGTGAAATTATGTATCCCCGTGAAATTTATAATCCAAAATACCACTCTTTATCTAATATTATCACAAAGTTGCATTCCAAAAAATTAAATTATGATTACAACTTTTGATAATCCAATTAAGCTTATGTGACACTGCAGCCCAACTCAGCCCAATATCCAATCCAGTCAATCCATTCCTATATCTCTTCATATCAGCCCAAAACGAAATAGAAAAGCCACAAGCCCAATACCAATTTGAGTGTAAAACCCGGTTATAAGATTGTTACCCTAAATACAGTCATATTGCCTTAACCCTAAAACACATTTCTCTTAAACACTCTGCCCCCATCATATGTTTCTCTCCCATCTGACTTATCTTGTCACATCCTCTCACCAAACTCATCTCCACAACTCGATCTCAATCACATCGCCATCTATCAAACACAATCATAGTAAACAGTATCCCAAACCCAAACACAATCAAACTATTCTCGTTTTAGTGTCGGCACCAATCGAATCAAGAATGCAATTTTAAGGCTTCAAGATCCTTTCAAATGGGTCTCGGGTAGGTTTATGATTTGTTATTGTGTTTGTTTTTTCATTGAACGAACCAAAGAGTGATGATAACATGTTTGTTATTTGTCATTCTTTATTTTCGGATATTGAAAAGAAGTAAAGCTTCTATAAGATCTATGATGGTTTAAAGTTTCATCCGAAAATCTTTTAAAGATTGTTATAAGGGATGAACAACACTGAGATCTTGTTTGTTTTTCATTCTTTGTTCGAGTCTTGTTAAATGACCGTGAGAGTTGGGGAGTGATGAGAGGGATATTATTGCGTTAATGTAAGGATTGTTGTTGTTATTTCGATATGGGTGGATTGGTTTAGGCTGTTGTGATCTTTTTGGATTTATTTTCTTTTCGTTTTTGATTCTTGACTAATGATGTTTAAGGACTGAGGTCAACGTGAGTCTTGGTACGTTTGGTTTGGTGGTCATCGTCTGTTTCTTCATCTCATCTTCACCTTCTTATCTTTCCAAAGATCTCAATAATTTTTTAAAAAATATTTCGATAATTTTTGTAACTTATCGAGAAATTTTTCAACTTATCGAGAAGATGATTTGTCGAGAACATGGCTTATCGAGAACACGGTTATCGAGAATGTGATTTCGATAATTTGGGGTATTGTGTTCTCAAAAACTACATGTGTTCTCGAAAACTTGTATATATCGAGAACTTCTTACACAAGAAGTTCCGACCAGATTCCGGCGACCATTTTCCAGTTTCTGATGAGTTTTCCGACCTATTTGACTACTTTATTTCACGGTATGGTGCAAAGGCTAGTTACAAGTAGATATGATGCACCAAGTCTGTTTGGATACAATAAAACTTGTGAAGAAAACTGTTGTTGATAGATAATGAAAAAAAATTTCCATATCCATAGAACATGTATAAAAACAGCTTCAAAACAAGATTCGAACCACAATAAATCAACACAAGTAACAACCTGGCTCCTTATACCAATTGTAGGATCGAAAGTATACAAGATTTATGTGGTTCGGGAGGTCTAGCTTGATGATTAAAGATGAAAGTATTCATCTTTTCTAGAGAGAGAAAGTAGAGAGAGGGTGAAGAAAATGAAATGTATTAATAATGAAAGAACAATTACACAATTTTCCACACCCCTCATGGAGAGTCATGAGGGTATTTATAGGCTCATTACATAATAAGTTTTCCTAATGATCACTAATAGTCCCTGAAGTTACTACTAAGGTTATTTTATTGTATTTAATGCATGAACGAATTCTAGTGAACCCATGTTAGGAGCTTCTTAGCCGGTTCGACATAGGAGTGAAGTAGGAGCTTATAGAGTTCGGGAAGTCCATACATACCCCCACGACCGTTATTAAGGAATACAATCCGTCATCCACCCAATTAATACACACTAATCAATCGGTAAAAGATAGTTAAGGAGTAAAGAAATCTAAGTAAACACACTTCTCTCCATATAGTTTTCACAACATTTACTTTCAGTTTATTTTACTTTATTTGCAATTGTAGTTATTTGGGTTAGTTGACTAGCAACTAATTCCGCCCACTCCTTCAAAACCGAGATTTTACTTGCTTTCATAAAAGTAATAAAAATACAAAAAGAATCTTCCTTCACCCTTAGACCTATTAGAGTAGTTTTCAATCCTAACGACACTATTCCCTTAGAGAACGATCAATCCCCCGGTACTTGCCACTACACTATACTAAATCGGTCAGGTACACTGCCTGGTGGGGATTGCAAGCTTCTCAAGATCCCTTGAGAAGTAAAACCTTTTTGCGAGGGTGCAATCTCACGCATCAGATATACTAGTCGAATATCAATGGAAATTGATATAGCAGTCGAATATTAATATAAATTGATATAGTATTTGGACAGAAATTGATATAGTAGTTGAATATCCAATAGAAATTGATATAGTAGTCAAGTATCAGTAGTAATTGATATAATAGTCGAATATCAATAGAAATCGATATATTAGTTGAGTATCAATGGAAATTGATATAGTAGTCGAACAACAATAGAAATTGAGATAGTAGTTGAATATCAATAGCAATTGATATGGTAGTCGAACAGAAGTTGGTATGGTAATCGAATTTCAAATAGAAATTGAGATAGTAGTTGAGTATCAATGACAATTGATATGGGTCGAATAGAAATTGGTATCGTAGTTGAACATCAAATAGAAATTTGAGATAGTAGTTGAGTATTAATGACAATTGATATGGTAGTCGAATAGAAATTGGTCATAGTTGAATTTCAATAGGAATCTTAATTTGATATAGTTCATCAAATCATGGGTTACTTTGTTATATACCCATAGTTGTCTCATCTCATTCTTGTAGATGTCGATATCGTAGTTTATCGAAATCTACCCGGTAGGGGGCCACCAATCGTTTGTCTCATCCCATTCTTATAGATATTATTATTGTAGTTTATCGAAAATTTACCTGGTAGAGGGCCACCAATCGTTTGTCTGATCCCATTCTTGTAGATATCGATATCGTAGTTTATCGATACTCTACCCGGTAGGGGGCCTCCAATCGTTTTGGTTAACCATTAAACTCGTACCTATATAAATTGGCATATAGTAACATCGTTTTGGTTAACCTTTAACCTCGTACCAATAGAAATTGGCATAGTAGTAACATCGTTCTGGTTAATCTTTAAGCTCGTACCAATAGAAATTGGCATAATTGTGGCAATCATAGCCTAGTAGGTAATTTGTTGTTATACCTAGTGTTCTCAATTGTTTGTTGCGTTTGTTCGTACTTATGTTATTTCGGATATAAATAAGCCCACTTATTTATAATTCTTTATTTACATAGACAGGCTTCCCAAACAATGTAAATAAAGGAATATAAACTTATGGTTCGGTGATTTATAATTTCTTTATTTAAATGAAAAGGCGTCCCAGTCCATTTAAATAAGGACATTATAAGTCATCCTACTTAAGAATTCCCGACACAACATTCATACTTAGCCTATGAGTTACAAGGTAGTGCATTACGAGATGATACTGGTGTTCCAAAAGTATGAAATGAACATTCATACTCGTCTTTGGATATGGAGATTAAGATAATCGGGGGAAATTGACATAGTGTTCAAAATAGTTGGTGGGTACATGGTTAACGTACATAGGACGAGAATCTTTATAGGCTAGTTAACATGGCAATTATCATACCAATCCTCCTATTGTAAGTCCCGCCCATACAAGACTTGTAATGCTTAGATTCATATATAATACTATATAACCAAACTGTGACAGGTTTCGATATCATATGAAATGATATTTAAGGCGAAGAAATAGTCTTAGAGACCATTGTATAACTTACAATGTCTGGAAAATAGGAGAGACAATTGTGTAACTCACAATTTCCGGAAAGTAATTTAGACCATTGTGTAACTTACAATGTCTGAGAAATGATAGAGAGATCATTATGTAACTTCACAATGTTTTGAGAAATAAATGAATCCACTGTTTCATTTACAGTGTCTGAGGATGTAATTGAGACCACTGTAGGACTTACAGTGTCTAAGAATGTAATAGAGACCACTATAGGACTTATAGTGTCTGGGGATGTAATAGACTATTGTAGGACTTACAGTGTCTGAGGATGTAATAGAGACCTTTTTATAAATTACAATGTCTAGGAAATAGGAAAGACCATTGTAATCAGTTACAAATGTCTTGGAGGAAATTTGGTAATCCTAAAATGCATGTGTAGATAAATGATCGGGAAAATATGGTTGTGCCGTAATGCCTTAGAATAGGCATTCGCAGCTATGTTTAATACATTGTTTATATAGAATGCTCGAAAGTATGCCGATTGTGTATATATCTATATACTAGTATGTTCGTGTAGCATAACATGCATAAAAAGTTACATAATCGTCTGGAGGTTAGAAGGCATAGAGAGCGAAAGGCTATAAAACATTTTTGTGGAGAATCAATTATAGTTTAGGTCTCAATTAGACCCGTTTCTCTATAACTATAGCTCTGATACCAATCTGTAACACTCCCAATTTCGTGATACGCAGCGGAATTTAAATTAGGTGTTACTTCATGGCACAATAGTTATAACAATATAAACCAAATTCTAACTGAGTCGTTTTAGAAGATTTATCATTCGAATTATATAAATATAAGAGTTTACAAAATGAGGTCCCGGTAGTTTCAAGGTTTAGTAATTACATTAAATGAGTTTTCGAATGATAATAAAATTTATAGCCTTTGTGAGTATCCGTGCTCCTCCGTGCCAACCTCGTTCATTATAGACCTGAAATACATGCTAAAGTGTCAACACAAAGGTTGGTGAGTTCATAGAGTTTGTGGAAGAAATTTGTAAAATCATCGGAACAAGTATTGGTAAATACTAAATATGTAGTTCTTATAACTTTCGAGTGTATTACTATTGTACTAAATACAATATCACATATATGTAGTGTATCTGTTACTCATAATTTGGACCAAGTCCTGTTTGTCTCGTTTGCTTGCTCTAACTGAGTTGACTTAATGGTTGCATTAATCCCAATAGATCTAACCATAATATTCATACTCACTACGCATAGTGCTTGATGGTTCTTGATATAGAAACTCTTAAGTATGGCAATAATGTTATTTAACTTAAATAAACATTTAGTTCAGATAAGACATGTAGTTTGCAAATAATCGAAATAGAATTTAAAATAGTTGAGCATGTATCTCCCTCAAAGTATTTATAAAACAAGTATAAAAACGGGGCTATGACTCACCGCGAGTTATGTACCTATAATAGAATGTTGCGACTTAGGTTGGAACACTGTCTAAGAATACAAAAATGTACCTATATATGTCTTTCATATTGTTCATGATGTAGTACTTAGTATGTTGTGTATGTCGTTGTATAAAGATGGTTTATGAAACGAGTTTAGTTTGTATATCCCGTACTACTGTTCAGGCCATCATAATCCAGAGGTCATGCAGTAAACGTTCGATGAGCTAGGACACTTTAATTCGTAAATCCAGCAACTCGTCGATCCGTTTACTCTAATGAACCCCTCACATGAAGATCCCTAGTATTATAGTAATCGATAGAAAATATATATTTTTGGTTGGTACAAGTTACATATCCTAAGGTCGAATAAACTTAGGAAAGTTTATTTTGAATGAAGATTGTTATTTTTATAAGTCTAGTATGGATGTAATATTACTTGTGAAATTTCACGGTTCATCGATGGAATAGATCTAAATTGTTTGGTTTTGTTAAGACTAAAACTTTAGTTAATGTTTTCGGCTTAAAAAGCCTTGAGGTTTTAGCCGTGGCCTTGCCATGGCTTTTGCCTCGGATATCATGGTCTTGAGACTCATTCTTGGCCCTAGCCGTGGCTGTGGTCTCGGCCTAAGGCCATTAAGCCTTTTGGTTTGCCTTTGGTCGTGACAAAGAGTATAGGCGTGAGACTATATATAGGGCTGTTTCAGTTTAAGAGAAAAATATCATTCGTTACGCATTTTCAGGACCCGTGCTTCTTTGACGTTGAAGGAAAACGTCGTTCCGGACAACTTTCGTGTTTTAACTTTTTAATGAAACGGAGCAGTAGTGCGTCGTTTAACTAGTTCAGATTGCTAATCAGTAGCATTTCGAAGTTTTGGCTTTTCCGCTTTAATAACTTCATTTTGCCATATCTTTTGACTTGTGTACTCGTTTTCGGTGATTCAAATTGCTATGTTTTCCTTTTAAAACCTTCTTTAACAGTAGATAATTTCCCAATATCATGTTTATTCTATTTTGGTCATTTTCCCTAACATAAGTCACTAGCTTTCTTGTTTACTTACATTAAGTTAACATATAGTTCTATTAACTTGTTTTAAAGGTTTTTGTACATCATGAACACAATATAAAGACCATATGTATCATTAATAAAGTATAAGAAGCCTGTAAATGATGTTGAGCAAGAGTGGTGTTAGTTTATCTTATAACTTTTTGTTTTCAATTTAGAAAGGAAATCAATGATTAAGAACTAGAACAAGAACTATGACTTTGAGCAATCTCCCACACCTTATCAACCTTCTGCACTTCTTGTCTTCTTGAAGGGCTTCTGATGAGATCTTAGGTGACTTGATTAGATTTAAACTCAAGAGAATTCACCAAAGATTGCAAAGGACTTGATGTAGTTTACTCTAGTCTTCACTTGAATATGTAAATTTGGGTTTATGAATCAAAATATGGAAAGTGTGGTTGTTTTGTGTGATGAACGACCAAAAGAGTAGGAATGCGGGTTTATATAGCCCTCGGTTAGTCAAAGGAGGTGGAAAAATGCATGATTCATTATCCTTAAGGGTTAAGAGAAAGTATGTGTCCTTAGATTAAGTAAACTTAGTCATTAAGTTAGCATATGTGTACACATATTGTACAAGGCTATCACAACCATGCCAAGTGCCCTTGTGACTCATAAAAATGCCACCTAGGGCTGGAGATGAGGAGGTTAAGAGTTTTGGGAATTTATCTTGCCTTTACGGAGTGAGTTTTGGTTCCGTTAATCTCTAATTATAAGTCGTTAAGTCACGAAACGTAAAACCGGGTATCATAAAAATATGGAATTTGTAGAAATGATTAAACTTATCAATATACTCATTATTATCTTATAAAAATGAGTGATAAGTTTAATGAGTCACGAAAACGCTGTTAACGCTGGAAACGTAGATTTAAAACGCGTAAATCGCGTAAAACACAGATTCGGAAAAATGTACAATTCCAAAATTCCTGAGAATGTCAGGGAAGGTGAAAAACTTACATTACTTTTGTTTTTGATGTTGTGGGGACATATCGGGATGTCTAAATGACGTTTAAAGATTAAAGTAATTCTCGGACACGGTTTCGTGATATTTGCATAAATGATCCGACGAGTGTCAAATTCCCGGATTATCATTAAAGTGGCTTAACTTACAAGAATATGAAATAAAAATTAATGAATAGTAAAAGTGAATAGTAAAATTGAATAGTAATCCGAAAAATGCGAATTGTTACAAGTGGAGTAGGACGAAGAGGAGATTCGTAGCCGAACCACTATAAATCCTTTGTCTCGCGGTGCTATCTTTCTATCTCTATCTTTTTATTTACCTACTTACGTATTTTTCATTATATACTTTCGTAGATATAAGTGTTTATAATTGTGCAAGTTGATCTCACATAAAGCTAGAATCGAAGTTTTTAAAAGCAAAGTTTTTATAAATTAGAAAGACGTAAACTATTCAACCCCCCCCCCCATTCTAGTTTTCCACAATTAGTATCAAGAGCCACCTCAAACAAGATTTTTAAAATATATTGTATTTTAAAACTTGAAATCGATCTATGGAATCGGAAAAATATTTAGAAGGGAACATTATTTTTAAACCACCATTTCTTGAAAATATAAGTTTTCTTGAATGGAAAAATCGATTCGAAAATTGTGAAGTCAATAGACTATGATCTTTCGCATGTCATTTCAATTGGTGATTTTCAACCAATAAAAACTATTTTTGAAAAACAAAATAACTTGGCTAAAATAATTATATACAAAGCTCTACCAAGATTTGAGTATGAAAGAATATTTTTTTTGTCAATCGGCAAACGACCTGTGGAAAACTCTTTTAAACTTTCATCAAGAGGAATGTCAAGCCAAAGAAAATCTTGAATACAAAATAGTAGCAAATGAAAGTATAGTAGACAAATATTTAGTTGAAATGAGTACAAATGCTACTAGTTCAAATCTTTTGTGTGAAGGTAATGATGTCGAAAACCTCATGAGTTACGTTAAGAGTAAACACGAAGGTTGTATAGAGGTTGTCACACCCTGAATTTACCTGATTGGCAGCGGAATTGAATACCTAGGTGTAATGTTCATGGCATCTCATACAAGGTTATATCGAACGACCTAAAGTGTCGTTTTGAAAATACAACGTTTGATCATTAAAAACTTTCAGAGTTTACAAAATATAGGTCCCAAAATGATGTTGCAAGTTTACCAAAACAAGTTCCAACAAGATCAAACGTTTACATAAGTGCATGAAATAATAGTGAGACGCGTCGACTCCCGCGACTCCAAGTAGGTCCAATGCATGTCAACAAGAGCAAGTTAATTACTTGAAAATACATTGCTAAAACGGTCAATAATAATGTTGGTGAGTTCCATAGGTTTATAAAATGAATGTTGTACGATAACCACAAGTATAATGTGCATGACAAAGTCACGTAAAAAATAGTACAATAGCATTAAGCTCATGACCCCGAAGCTTGACTGCATGAAATATATGCCCCTCCAGAGTGTTTTGCCAGGCACTCTAATGTATATGTAAAATGAAATGCATCCGCTTGACTGTTGGTATAACCAACACGGATGGAGGCGTCTGGTATGTGCTATTTTACACATACTTTTGACCTTAGTTTAAGTGTTAAAAAGACCAAAAACTAACGTTAAACGCCAAAGATATCGTGTTTTTGTGTTTGTGACTGTGCGGGAAAGGATATTGCAAAAACGACATCAAAAGCAACCAAAAAGCCTAAAACGAGCACGAGATGTGGAAGAGAGTCTAAAAGTCAAGTCAAAGATAAAATCTACTTAAGAAAAGCCCGTGACGACGAATTTATCTCTTAAAGGCTCAAGAAAATGAAAGAGACGCTTATTCGAAGTTCAAAGATAATTATCACGATAAGCTTCCCAAATTCGAGCACGTGATCACTTTTACATCTTTGAAGACTTTTAGAGAACACGTCAACACGAAGCCTCAAAGTTACAAGACGTTACATTTAGAAGTATTAGACGTTTATTAGTTTGATAATATAGTTTATGTGTCTTTTTCATGAGATGTAAAAGTCTAGGGGGCAAAATGTACACGAAGGCAAACTTGAGCTGCCCCTAGCATGATAAATACTCCATGGGTAGCTTCATTTGAAAGCAAGTAGGATTTAGTAGTCTTTAGTCTTCATTTTTAGTTTTGTTTTAGTGTGTGTAAGTTTTAATTAATGCATTTTTAATATTTCATGTCTTAAATTTTCCTTTCAAGCTTATTGTCATTAATCTTCATCTTTTTCTTCTAAGTTTTTACAAGCTTTGAGTTCTTATTAATCTTTATTTACGTTTATCTTAATCTTTCCTTTAAGCTTTTATAAGTTTTCATCACCTTTGCATGTATTTTTGAGTTGGATAATAATAAAATAGGTTAGGGCTTGTAACTTTGTCGTGGCTATTTGGCTTTTCATAAGCTTATTTAGTTTTTTTTACACTTGATTTACATAAAGTTTTTATTGGTTTTATTTAGTTTTCAATCCTTTGTTCACGTGTAAACCTCAAAATCTGTTTTTCTTTTATATTGCGAGTATAAGATTAGGGATTAGCGAGTTTGGTCACACGTTTTGCAAGTATCAAATTTTTTGTTTTGTCCTTTTCANTTTTTTACACTTGATTTACATAAAGTTTTTATTGGTTTTATTTAGTTTTCAATCCTTTGTTCACGTGTAAACCTCAAAATCTGTTTTTCTTTTATATTGCGAGTATAAGATTAGGGATTAGCGAGTTTGGTCACACGTTTTGCAAGTATCAAATTTTTTGTTTTGTCCTTTTCAAGTATGGAAGGGATTTGCGAGTAAGGAACATAAGGTCTAGCGAGTATCCTTTCTAATATAGCGAGTATGCTAGAGTTTATTGCGAGTATGAATTTGGCAATATGTTCAGTCTTGCGAGTATGGCTATTCTAGCGAGTATCACACCTAAATAGCGAGTATCACAGCTTGTGTTTGCGAGTATGATGTTTCCCTTAGCGAGTATGGAATTTCTTTAAATCAGTTTGCGAGTATGGTTTCATCTTGTTTGCAAGTTTGAGTCTCTTTTGCGAGTAAGGTCTAGTTAGTTTTAGCAAATATCATTTGAAGTTTTACAAGTTTGGTTTTCTTCTAGTTTAGTGAGTCTAAGTTTTAACTTGTGTCGTCTTCTATCTATTTCTTTTATAAGTCGAGTTAGACTTTTATTTACCTCATCGTTCTTTCGAGTGAGGATTTTATTTAGTTCTTTCCTAAACGACACTCCGTCGAAATTTTCTAAAAATCTTTTTAAACTTAGTTTATTTCTTATCGTCTTAGTTTATTTTCTTTTAAAAACCTTACGTTTACTTTTCGTTTATTAAATCTACAAACCAAAAACAATTTTACTTTCTTATTTAATTTTTCTTTCTTTTATTTTATTTACTTTTTCTGTATTTCTTTTATTTCTTTTATCATCGTTACTTAATCATTTCCGTTCACCAAAAATACAAAACACCAAAAATATTTTCCATTTCTTTTACTTGTGGTTTCTTTAAGTCAATGTCTTCTTTCGTTCTTAATGCTATTTTTTTTAAACACGTTCTCGTTTTCTAAGTTGTTATTAATTCTTAATTCTATTTCTCGTAGTGTAGTTAAAAACCAAACATCATCTTTCAAACCAATTCACTTCACATAACTCACGACTTACTTGACTGGATCAGTTCAACCCTCGTTGGGACTACGACTCGTGTTTAAGCTTCACCGCTTGATATACACCGATCAATTTATGACGCCGCTGCCGGGGAGCGGTTGATAAGATTAAGTCGTTTGATCGTTCGAGACTTGTGATTTGAAGAACCTTCTTTTAGAAGTTAACGTTTTCTCAAAAACATAGAAACAACAAAAAATAAATAAAAAATAAAAAAAAAATTATAAAACCTATAAAAAGCCAAAAAGATTTTCCTTTCTCTTTTATAAACTTATAAAAAAAACAAAAATTATTTTCTCTTTTCTTTTATAAATCATAAAAAACCAAAAAGATTTTCCTTTCAACTTTCTTTTTCACTTTGTTTTGTTTTGATTTGTATGATCACTCGTTCTAAGTCTAACTTGAACGAGTCTTCTTCTTCTTCAGTGCCTACTAGCCGCAATCGTCGTAGACGGAAACAAAGGACCGTACCCGAGTTACGTGATCCTCAAAATCCCATCACCGAGATGACCGACCAACAAAACGAGAACCCTCCGGTGGGACCTCAACCTCCTCCAGATCTCCGAACGATGGAAGAGTTGTGTACACCGACCATGTATGGACGAGGTAGCCCGATTGCACCTTTGGGAATCGATACTGCAGATTTTGGACTCAAGCACCATATGATCCAACAAGTCCAAAACTTCTGCCAATTTCACGGTTTACCCGATGAGGACGCAAACAAACATCTTGATAAATTCATAACCGTCACTCAAAGTATGAAACAAAATGGTGTAACCGATGATTCTCTTCGCCTCTACCTTTTCCCATATTCATTAACTCTCCATGCTACCAATTGGTTTGACCGACTCCCAAAGAATTCGATTCACACTTTCGATGAAGTGGTTTCAAGATTCTTAGCCAAATACTTTCCACCGTCGATGGTGACAAAGCTAAGGAGCGACATATGCAATTTCCGTCAACGTCCCGATGAAACCTTGTTCGAAGCTTGGGAACGATATAAGCTTGCTATTGATCGATGTCCGAATCACAATATGTTACTTGTCACAATCATTGATACGTTTTATAATGGGCTGACTTTACGACATCGTGACACGATTAATGCAGCTGCTGGAGGAACGTTCATGAAAATACGGCCGGAAGAATGTTGGGATCTCATTGAAAATATGACTGCTCACCACAACTATTGGGATTCAACTGCTAAAAGAGAGTCGATAAGATCCACCACATCTTCTAATCATGAGATCGCCGCTCTTAACAAAAAATTTGATACGGTTGTCAATCTTTTGCAAACTAATCCAAATTTTAACAACAATCGTCAAATCAATGCTATTAATCAGAGTTGTGAAATGTGTGGAGGTCCACATTCATATTACGATTGTCCAGCAACTGGTACCTACACTCAAGAGAATGTGTATGCTGCAAACGCGGGTGGTAACGGATACCAACCCCAAGGAGACCGAAATCTTCTCAGCTACCGTTCGACCAACTTCCTTGGACCACCACCCGGTTTTAATAACAACCCTCAAAACCAGAATATGCCCAACCGTGGTAATCAAATGAA